>CM067564.1:65912950-65920450 GCA_034336665.1 Luscinia megarhynchos | reverse complement strand
GAAATCTGGCACACACTGCAATTATTCAAGCAGTGAGTCCTACCATTGAAGAATCAGAAGCATAATCTCATCCAGGACAAGCAAAGAAAAATTATCTCTTTCTGATTCTCATCAGTTGTTAATTGAACACAAGGAGGACCAAATACTGAAGCTGATCCGACACTACAGACGTGTTCTAAGAAGGATCTCAAAACCAAAGACAGAAAGGAGAATCTGGAGGGTTTCTTAAGCAGCTACAACACAGCATGGAGCAAGTGTCCAGCCAAGAAAGCACCCACAGCATCCTTAGGGGACAAAGGCACAAAACCTCTAATAATTTCCATATTGTTGGGATTCTGCAGGAGTTAGATTGGACTTCTGGGGTGCTGAAAGACTTTGACACTCTATTCATCATTCTTCTAAATGCTTAAAATAGAAGTTGAATTTTAGGAGGTAATGTTGAAATTTTGGTGCTTCCTTACCACATATAGTACAACTTGAAACAGAAAATTCTATTGGTTTGATGCTAGAGGGTGACCACCGAGTTTAAACGTAGCATAAAGGCAGGGTTCTTTTGGAACAGTTATCATCTACTATTATTTCATCCTCAAGCAATAAGATTGGGGTGCACATTTTGTGGTAAATGTGTTTTCATATATATACTTGTAAGGGAGAAAAATGAATGTGTATCCAGTGAATGATACATCTAATCCTTTTGATACACTTGAAATTGTTTATTGTAAATTTAAGGATTTTTTAGCAATCTTTTCAAACCTTCTCTGCCTTTTTCCAAGAATTCTCAAGAAATTGCTAGATGTATAGACATAAAAGGAGCTCATTATCCCTCATATACCACCTGAAAGTCATTCTTTCCACAGGCACCCTGTTTGTGGAAGCTCCTTTAGTCCTGGTGAAGCTCTGAAGTTTGCATCCATACAGGGAATATAGATTTGGAACTGTCACAGTAAGATGAATATAGGTCCCTCCTGAATGTGTATTCTAATGCTTTAGTATGTGAGTATTTGCAGAAATGAATGTAGCCAACCCCAAATTATAGCATAAATCATAGCATGTGAGACTTTATATACAGCTCAATCAGTTCAAACGGAAGGTTACCTTAAATGACAGGGACTTAGTGGCAGAAAAAGCAGTTTTGCATTATCTTAAAAAGGTGATCAGGCAAAACAAAAAGTAGTAATCTCAACTCTAATCTAGTAATCTCCACTATCAGTTTTTCAAATTTTGACAAACTTTTGTCTTTTTCACATGCATGTGTACACAAAACTAATTTTTTTAGTGTTCTGCTGTTAACACATCTTTCATATCTGCATTTTATTATATAATTACCTGTAGTTTTCTCACTTCATCATAAATTCCCATTAACTCAGGTGGGAGTTACTGTACCATTCCAGAAAGAACCACGTACATTTTCAAAACATATATCCTGGTAAACTAAATGTGTAGAAAATGCAATTACATAAAAATGATATTTTGTTAAATGTAATGTAAAATATAAGAACATAAAAATAAGGACAGTGTATGCTCCTATCACTCACTCCAGCTGCTAAGCATGAAGTATTTCTTGTTATTTACTACAGATTTCTTAAAATCCTGGTCTATAATCTCTTAAAATAATACTTTGAACATCACAAATACTTAAAAGACGTTTGGAATATAATGGAGGATAGGTCCAAAGAAAATTTTTCAGAAAAAAAGTCTCATAATAAATGTGAAGATTAGGAAACATGTTCCATTATTATTGTCCTATTGTTTAATTGTTATTTTTATTACTGGTAGAGGTAGTAGATGTTGGAAAAATAAAGCATGAAAGGCAGACTTTACACAAATATCTCTGTAATAGGGAAGCTCTACATTATCTACTCTGCCTCTATATGTCCTCTGGACTTTATAAACAGAGGCTTCCTCTCCTGCTTCAGGAGGCAGGGGTGGGTCTATGGTGGGGTGGGTTCAGTGATTGTAAGAGCCCACTGCTGCCCACTACCCCATTTGGCATGGTGTGTCTTTTACTGTGTCACCTGGTAATCAAGCTGCACCTACTACTTCGATGGTGTTTTCCTATGTGTAATTAAAAAAGGTATCATACTCTATAAAATGTATTTACAGTAATCTGCAGATAGTAGAGGATATGCCTTATTTTCTTTCAGGGAAAGGGGAGTTAAATAGAAGATTAATTCAATGAAAGGACAGGGGCTTTTAAATAAATAAATTTATGTGAGGGAACTGATATTCTCTATTAGTTCAAAGGGACATGTTCTCTTTTCCAGCCATGGTATATTTAATTTAAAGACCTTAGGTTAAAAACCTTTTATGCAAATATTAGTAGAACTGAAACCAATGTCCTTAAAAAAGGAATTTTAATTAAAAATTTTTTTAGATCACCATAGCACTTGCAATTTTAGCATCTTGATTCTTCATTTTTCCTACATTTCAAAGCTTTCCACTGAGCATGGGAAAAGTTTGGAGCTCTATTTTTCAGAAATATGTAGAAACTAGAATGACAACTAGGCAAAGAATGACAGCTCAGTGCCTGAGAGTCCCAGTACTTAGAATCATAGATTCCTAGAGTATCCAGAATTGGGAGGCACCCATGGCGATCATTGATTCCAAATCCTGCCCCCATATAGGGCAATGTAAAAGTTAAAACGCATAAAAAAATATAAACCATGAAGCTGAGCATCATTCAAACAACTTTTGAACACTAACTGGAGCCTTGGGACCATGACCAAGCTCTTCAAGAGCTTGTTCCAGTCTTTGGGCACCCTCTCAGTGAATAAATTGTTCATGTTATCCACTCTAAATTTCCTGTTATGTAGCTTTAACATTTTCCATCACTGGACACCAGAAAGAAGAGCACATGAGGAGCTCGTAGACAGCAATGAGATCACTCTTGTCTGAACTGAATAAACAAAATACCTCCATCTACTCCTAAGTCATGCCCTCTAACCCCTTTGGCATCTTTGTTGCCGTCCTTTGGGCACATTTGAGTGTATTCTGTTGTGCAAAGCAGTGCAGAGCACTCGAGGTGAGGCTGAGCCTGGTGGGACAGTCTCTCCTTCCCACCTGTTAGGTGTGCTGTGCTTGGCACACCCCAGGGCAGCACACGCCCTGCTGATCCCAAAGGCACACCGTTCACTCATTTGAACTGATCACCCACCACGTGGCTGCTGTGGGATTTCAGGCACTCTAACGCTTGTCTGGATATCCAAGGATGTGGAGAAAGCCCCTGGCCTCAGCCTCAGCCTGTCCCTGTCTCTGGGGGGCCAGGGTGTTCATACAGCTTTCCCTGTCCCATCCAGCTTCTGGTGCCTGTGCCTGTCCAGGGCGAATCAGGACCATGAGGAAAAAGGTTTGGTGAGTAAAAATAAGGGACAAACCTGATAATAAAGGAACCATTATAACTGGCATCAGACCTTCTGGAATAGAACAAGACTCGTAAAGTTATCCTGCACTCAAATCTTAGAGTGTAACCATCATCCCTGTATAGGAGTGCTCTCAGCCCACTGTGCTGGGTGGAAAACAAGCTCCCACTGACTGTATTTCATTTTGGATTAGTTGCTTAAAAGGCATTTCCAGTTCTAAATTGTAAAAAGTGAAGGTATGGTAATACATCAAGATCTTTAAGCACAAATGTTTGAATCTTTCATGAATAGCTCTTAGGTTAATAATCACATTCCCCTGCAATAAGGACTGCTTAGTGGGGAGTTCGACTGTCATCAACATCTCTAAGTTGTGTAAAACTCTGAATGTCATTTTCCTGCATTTCCATTTGTAAAATGACTTTGCCTGGACCTTTTGTAGAAGTTTGTTCATTCACAGATTGGAGTCTAACCATATAATGCTTCTTTGCCTTGCATTCAAAAGATTCTCTGTGTGGGGGATCTTCAATGGTTAACTTCTGAAATTATTAGTTACATGACAAATACTTTCAAATGCAATGAGGAATCATAGTCAGGACTTTTTGTTCAAAAAACTAAAAAGAGACTTGTCAGTGATTCTTATGGATTGAAATATACTCTCCTGGATCTACATCAGCATTTAGTAAACCTTTATTGCTCTGCTGTGAGTACATATAAAAATGCCCAAGGCAGTCTCACATACTTTTTCCTACATTCTATTAACATAAAAATATATCTTATTCATTAATCAAATTTTGCAGTAAAAGTTTTCATCCTTAGAGAGTGACACAATGAGGCAAGGAGAAGTTAAGTGATTTATTTACAGATTTGCTGTGGGCAAATGAAGCTATAGAATTTGAAAATGTATACCATAGTCACCCATCTACTGCTGTAGATGAAAAAATCACCACAGAAAACAAACACTTAATACTTTGGAAAAAATACTCATCTGAACACATTCATTTACTGTATGTATCTAAGGCTGAACATGCCAATATAATTTTATAGCAAAAAAACCATGATATTTAAAATGTAGGAAAGGAAACATCTTGGAATAGCTTTCTGCAAAAGAAAAAAAAAAGATTTTGAACTGTTATTCCATTTCCCAGTTTTCAAAGGTTCTACATGAAATGAAAAACTTCACTCAGTATCTCCTGCATTTGCCAGTTTCTGGTGTTAATTATCTTTTGTTTGCCCTTGATAATCCTGAGGTTGGTATGCAGATAATGAAGCCTGCAGATTCATCTCAAAGTGTAAAAAACAATGGCATTGTCAATTCTGCATCACAACACTTTATAAATTATGAATGTTATCCACATTAAGGAGAATGCTAGACTTTTAAAATTACTTCCATGAATAGATTAAATTGCAAGTATTATTACATTTCATTTTATTAAGTGCATCTTAGTAGTTATTAGGGCAAATGAACATGTTCTCTCAATTACATAATAACATTAGAACTAAGAATTATGCATTGACACTCCCAAATGCATTATGTGGCATTGTATATTAATCATCCCAAACAATATTTTCGGTTTATATAAAGACAATTATTACCTATTGAAAATAACCATCTTATTGATTTATTGCAATTCAGCTCAAGGAATTGTTTTCTATATAAAAGCTTTGAGTCTTTTCTGGATAGTTTAAAAATTTCTAGCTCTTTCTTTTCATTCTAGAAAAAAATGTAGGAGTCTTTTAATTACTTTCTTTTATTAATCTAACTACAATAAAACAAATTTTATAATATATATTAGTTTAAAATATCCTGCACAAGACAATGTAGCACACAGTCAGCATACACCAATTAATTTAATTTGTTAATTTTTGGTTTTAGCTTTTATCATATTGTAATTATTTACATGATGTGGGTTTTAAGCTACATTTTAATTCTCTCAAATTCTAGTGGTCAGACATACAGATTATCATGCAGCCTTTTATTCAAAGGAAAAACTTTCATGTAAATAGATTAATATTGTTTAGGGTATCACCTAAGAAGAATAAGAAAAGCACCTGACACTGTAATGCTGACCTGAGGGGCAACATTTGAACTCACTGAAGTGGGAGAAGGATTGAGCCTTTGCACTGACACGTGGGGCAGCCAGGCATTTTAGACACCTGCAGAACAAACAACTGGTAACACCAATACTTCCAGATACTTTTGAAGAATCCAATTTTTTATTTGGCTGTGATATATGCATTGATTGCAATCCTTGTAAATTAATTTCCTTTATATAAGTTGTCTAGATAACTATGTCTCATTGTTTCCAATATTTCTAATACTCTGTGTTAATTAGATTTGGCAATGCACATACTGATGTACTGTTATTTACTTTAACATAACTAGCAAATTTTTCAGGATGATTACTTAAGGGATAATAATTCAATCATTGAAAAGCAATTTTTACAGTGTCAGACATTTTTCTTTGGACAAGGAAGAGTTTGTTATCATTTATTGTATTTTTCTATTTAGATTTTAATTTGAGTTTACTCGTGCTGTCAATATCATTGCCAGATTTTGCCACTTTACAAAACATTGGTTCATGCTGGACTTATATTTCAGGGGACAGTTATTGACTCATCAGTAAAGTAACAAAAGTAAATAAGAGACTACTCTGGCATAATTCATACCAGGTATAAATTGTAGTCAATAAATCAGCTTTGTAAGTGAATTCAAATCACTCTATATTTGTTGGTCTAAATACTAAAATGCCAACATATGCCTTCTTTATCATATGAGTCTTGAATACACCATATGATCTGCTTGATTCATCAAGAATAGCATATAAATGTGCAATATTACATACTCCTAGGGAATACTAAAAAGTATATTTTAATTTGATATATTTTTGCATGGAAACTGTCTCAGAATTTAAATGCCCTTTGTGCTGCTTAAAAAATTTTCCTCTCATATTCTGCTCTTATACTTGATACCAGCTGGGGTAGAATTTATGAGTGCAACTCAGAGAAAGCCTGTGGAAAGATTTCTAGCAGTGAACATGTAGAATCAGCAAATGTTCTAATTGGTCATTTCATGGGAGTAAGTAGTCACTGTAATTAAACATTGTTTATATTAGCAATGTATTGGGTAACACGAAATGACTAGGTGATCCTTCTGGCCTAATGTTATTAACTAAACAAAGTAAGTTAGACTTTTTATCTTTGTTACATTGGATTAAAAATGACTGGAACTAACACGTGCAGTTGACAAAATAACTAGCCTTCTTAGTTCTAATTAGTTCTCAATTAAATTGTATCAGCAGCGGTGTCAGACTTACAGCTACATTAAATTGTCTTTGAATATGTCTGATTCCTCTAGTTCTCCCTTGTGCCAGTAAGGGAGTTGCAGACATGAAAGTGTTAACAGCTGCTTTGAAATTACTCCTATTTAAGAAGAAAAATCATATTACTTTCTTAATCTTTCTAATTCTATTCTCATAAGATGATCTTGGATTTGTTCCTTTAGCACAGACTCTTTAGTGCAGTCCTGATTTCTGTATTAATGAATTGAGAAGATGACATCAGGCTCTTAGGTAAGTGCTATAAACTCAGTCATATGATTTTTATAGTAAGATATCATATAGAAAAAATCCCCAATTTTTTTTTCCTTTCTTACACCAATGTTTCTTTGCAAAGTAATAGTTGAATTTTGTAAGTGGCACACCAAAGACCATGTAGTAGTTTGTAATTTACCTTTTGATCATCACAAGAAAAATTTCTACTGGGAAATGAAAGCCAAACATAATTCACTAAAATTACACTGAATGCCCTCTAATCAATACAGATAAATCTAGAGTTTGTTGTTAAATCGATCCTCTCCTTTATAGAGATATACTGTCTTGATTGTTTTAGGGATAATTATTTCACAGGGAATTTTTACAATGATTAGTAGAAAGGAGACAACAGTAAACTTGACTCGGAGCCATTGAATTACTGTGCTGCAGAGTGCATTTGTCTCTTCTAGTTTGAAGCTTACTGATATCAACAGTGATTTATATCATTTCATGTGATGATGTTTTCCTGAGAGAAATGAAGTGAAGTTGATTTCGTTTCAGAAATGAACAGCCTCAGTGTTTGTTTTTCTTTTATAAAATTGTCAGCTCTT
>CM067564.1:65875450-65907950 GCA_034336665.1 Luscinia megarhynchos | reverse complement strand
ATTTAGATTTGTATAAGCAGTGAGGATCCAAATTATAGCAAATTATCAGCTGTGTTCTTGTCCAAATGGATCCTGGTGGACAGTACTATTACTGAGAAATGCTATGGAAATGACTCTTCCTACTGAAGAAGAAGTAGAATTATGCCATAGGTCATCATTATCAAAGATCAGTATATTTAACATACCGGTCCAGAAAATTCAGAAAAAGCAAATGGAAATTAGTAGTGAAAAGATCTTGATATTCACCAGCATTTTATACTTTTCTCCTGTTTGTTTCCAAGTCTCAATGATGGATGCATGAAATGTAGATTAGCATGTAAAGGTATTCAAAATTGAGGTTGGTACCAAAGCCTGGGATTTTTTGTGATTCACAGGTGGGAATTCAAACTAAATGTAAGGGCTTATTTGTCTAGGAAGATGAATCTACTCTTAATGGGCTTGTGCAATTTGCTGTGGAAGATCTCTGTTGAACTGATATGGGGACATGGCAGCAGACCTTGAAACTGGAACTCTTGTTGCCCCAAGCAATGATGTGAGACTCCCCATGTAGTAACTCCCCATACCTCAAATCTAAGCATCTCTATGCAGATAGTTTTATCCCTTATTTCTGTTTTATTTATTTATTTATTTATTTATTCTGTTTTTATTTTAGGCCATTTTGTCAACAGAGAACTTGACTAGTTAATTCTGAATGAGGCAAAAGCTACAGAAAAACCAGAAGATCCTCTACATAAACTCCCAGAGGCACAAACATTATTTATAACATATCATTCTTATTTAACTGAGGGAAGTAAGTGCTAATAAATGCCCAAAATAAAGAGATTAGAAATGTGATTTAGCACAGTCAGGGATGATAGTTATTCATCAGAAATACCTATTAATTTTTTTCTATTTATTTTCCTTCATTTTTCATTGACACAGTTTCTTAAGATGCTTTTGATATTGATAGCTCAGGGAGGAGAAAATGCATGCACTAATGACTCGGAAGAGTTTCTGCTGTTTGAATTTGCTAGAGATTTTATTAAATAGCACCATAGCTCAGGACAAGCTGATGGCATTTCACAGCCTATTTCCCCATATTCCCTAAATGCTGATTTACTAAGAATGAAATGAGTGTACACATACTGGAGCATGTGTTAAAGCTGTACTAAACATTTTTCATGTAACTTCCAGCTGGCAACATTTTGCCAGAAAGCCTGGTACTTAGAAATGATAAATAAATAAAACAAACAGAATCTTGTGTTGTAATCAAGGAGACGATGGAACAGCTGCAGAGCATGGAGTAAATTCAGTTTGACTTGATATGGACACAGTGGCTGCATTTTACCCAGGAGATATTAGCAACATTCAGATTCTTAAGGGGAAGATTTTGAAGAGGGAAGAAGGAATCTCATTGGGAGGTCTCTTTGCACATTTGGAAAAATAAACAGAGAAACTATGAAAAATAATATTTAAGCAGCAAAATCAGCATAAACTGTCCTCCTGCAGTATGTTGAAGAAACATGAACTTGTCTTGGGAAGAAAAAATAGTGAACAGAGCCCTGTTTTCTTTTCTTTGGAGACATAAGAGGAAGAAGATGGAGGGGGGCTGTAGCTTGGGGAGGCGAACTGTGTGACAACAGCAGCCACCAAGTGAAGGAAAGAGAAATAGTGAAGATCAGGACAGAAAAAGCAAAGATGGTGTATCAAATGTACTTCTAAAGGGTGCTACTAATTAAAGAAAAGAAGACACTCACAAGCTTTTTAAATTATATTTACAAAGGCAAAAGTACCGTATGTTTTTGCCATAAAAAGCATTTTCAGCTCAAGCAAATTTTGAGAGCAGTTCCTCAGCACCAGTATTGATATCTAGAAGTGCAACAGCAAAAACTACAGTAAGTGAGACATGTTTGTCTGTTTTGCTTAACCTTCCATGTGTGGGCTGTCTTTTATTTCTACTTACATTAGTGCACATTGATTACTCTTTGCTGGCATAGCAATAACTCACTGAGAGTTGTATTATCTGTGTTCTCATGTTATTGAAGGTAAAATCCTGGGGGTCTTTTCATACAAGGTAGTTCTATAAAATAAGGATGAACACCCTGATATTTATTTATGCTTTAGGCACCCACATTTGGGAACAATGACCTGTGCAAGAACCAGTTTCAGTGGTGAAACTTGAAACCAGGGTCAAACTTAATAACTATGCATTGAACAGGTAAATCACGTTCCTGTATGTTGCTTTCCTGTTATTCAACCAGTAGGCAGAACTTTCTGAGCAGGAAATTGTAGTAGTTTAAGAGAAAGTAAAATGGGGTCACATTAATTGTAGCCTCTGACGTTTTCACTCAAATGCATGAAGGAGGCTAAGCAAGAATTTCTGACATAACCATCACTCTGACTTTGGCTTGACTGGGTTGTCATGATCAAATGACTTCTTTTGCCTGGTATGTGCTCTTCTGCTTTTTACATCCTTGATATCCCAGTTTATACATGGGCACATGCTGACTTCCTCCAGGACACCACAACCCATAGTGATAATTGCACTGCTGAAGCTACCTGCTGTGTTAAAGGTCAGCAGAAGGGCCTCAGCGGTGAAGTGGCACTTGCCTATCAAAATGCAAAATACTGGGGTGAAAGAAGTAAAACTCAGCTATTATACGTTACAAAACTTGAGACATTCAAAGTCGAGTATATCATTCTCGTGTTCCAATACCCAGAGAAGAATGTCACAGCATGACTCCATCCTCGTGATGGAGACTGAAAGAAGAATGAAAAAATAATGCAAAGTTATCTCCTCTTTTGTTAAATCTATTGTAATCTTGTGTTCCTCCTCTGTTACTGCACTGAAATAAAGACATTTTAATCCCAGGGTACAACTGAGAAAACCCTGATCTAATAATTGTAAAACCTCCCGATCCGATGTTTTAGAACTCAAAGTACTTGTCACTTATGAATATTCATACAGACCACTAAAAGAATTATATTCTGTCTGCAGTTAAGGCAGGAAAAGAACATGGTAAATTCTAAAGAGGCAGCAGTATTTTATGGAACACTTGTCAAATATTAAGGGCATCCACAACAAAATTCTTGTGGGAAAATTGTTCAGGAGAAGTGTATGGAATAGTGATAACATCATTATGGAACAGATCTTTTAGAGGCAAAAAAAAAAAAATTGCAGGAATTCATCTCAAGTATTAGAAATACTGGAATTCTTCAAGGTAGCCTGTTAATGTGCATGTTCACAAGGGGGTATCCATGCAGGAAATTGAATGCAAAGACATTGAATGCAAAAGGCTGATACAAACTTTGCAAAATAAACTAGAAAACTGAATCAAATAACTTTTTTTTTTTTTTAATGGAAGACAAGTTTTTAACTGAAGAAGAAATTTGGCCACTGAAAGCCTGGCCCTATTACTGTTAAGGTTAGTAAAAAATGCACAATATTCTACACTTCTGTATCTTCTTTTGTAATTAAGTAAACTGCAGAATTTTTTCACTGTAAATTAATAAATGTTTAATGTGATTCTTTTCCAGTGCTTTCTAACAAGTCAGTGCTTATATATAAAAAGGCCTAATCTCATCCTGGCAAGAAATGGACTTGTGGCAGATGTACTAACCCAAGCAGATACTCAGCAAGTTGATTTGGAGGGCTGATTTTCATCCGAAGTGGGAGATTCTTGTGTGTACAATATTCCCTGAAGAAGTGGAAGTGGCCTTATATGAATCCTCCCATTGATAAACATCTTAAAAACAACGGTAAGGTGATATTGAGGTCTCTAAAACTGGCGGCTGATGGTAGTTTACCTGCTACCATGGTGCTGCTGAAAGGAATGCCCTCTGTCCTCTGTCCTTTCTCTTCCTTTCATTCCTTTGAACCCTCCTCCTGGCCAGACAGTTGTCTCCACGTTTTGTGACTGCCCTTCTGCATCTACATTGGTGGGGTACTTGCCCCCCTGCTCATTCATACACCAGGTATCCTTGCTTGCAGTGCATGCTTCATGCACATAATGCTCTATTCTTCCATTGACTAAATGAAATCAATTCCTGCCCCCTGCTGTGATGTCATAAATCCCTGCTCAGCCAGTCCCATTGAGGACATTTGCTCTTTCTAAGAGGTAGCTGGACTGTCAGCAGGTGCAGATGCTTGTTTGGTTAGCTGAGTCTATGGTCTGAACTGCTGAACTTTCTAGATGTTCGGGAATAGAGGATGCAACTCATCTTCCAGGTAAACAACTATTAGAAAAAAAAAAAATTAAAACTTTATAGACATAAAAAATAACTTCAGAAAAGGAAGTATTATAAGCTTGATGTTTTACCGAGACAGTCCAAGCATCTTGGAAGAAAGACTTCTTGGGAGTCTTTATGAGAAGAGCTAAAGTGTGGGAAAAAATATTTCTGACAACTCACCAAGAGTTAGTTTCCATTTCTGGAATTATCTAAGTAGACATTTTAGTTTGTGCTCAGTCCCTGTTGCTTTCAATGGAATAGTTCAATGTCTTTCAGTATGTTTTGCATATTTTGCTTATCCACAGAAGAGCTTGAATTTAAGGAATTTTAATTCCATCCTTCATCTGAAGATCTATGATTGCTGAAGGAATGCTTCTGATTATTTGCCTTGATCTTTCCTAAAAGTATCCATGCTGAGTTTGCTTTTGCATTGGTGTATGTCAGACCCTGTCTCCAGAACTACACTTTCCCTGGGACATCAGTCCTGAAGATACTCAAAGAGAGCAAAATTTGCTTTTTCTGAGTCTATGAATGTTTTAATCTGTGCCACACAAGTGTGTCTCCATGACTCAGGTGCTGAGAATTATATCCTGTCTTGAGTTAAACCCATGAAAACTCATTAAAACCAAAGGAGATGCACAGGAAGAAGTGAATAAAGAGTATTTAGCTCAAAAATGCTGGGCACTCATCTGTAAGCTTATTAATCTATTGAGAGTCATCCTGTGTTCCAAAGCATGCCAACACTTCCTATAATATGTTGTGATTGTGCTGTGCTGTCAGCAAAGGTGGGTCGTGTGTTTAAAAATGACATTTGCTTTACCATTCTACCTAAATTGTGGATAATGTTTTAATAAATGGTATTTTTAAAAAGAAATATATTATTTGATAAAATTATTACATAAAATGAATTCCATCAAATTGTCAGTTGTTACGTGCTTAAAAAGCTTCTGCTCCTCTATTATTAAGTGGTAAAAGATTATAATTTGAAAAAAATGAATACTAAAATGACTGATTTTAAAAAAGTATGTTTCAATAAAATTCACCATAAAAATTCAAAGCAAAATGTAAAAGGGAAGATTTTCTTTATAATTTTAATTCCACACATTTAAAAATATTTCATTGAACAAATTATTGTTGCAATAGAAGGTACATCACATGTACTACATACTCTGTTTCCAACATTCTTTCATTGACTTATACAATAATTCATCAGTCCATACTTACACTATATTTACTTCTTTAATAGATACAGCATTTGCTCTGTAAACATTAATATAAGTGGAAGGGAAGTTGAGGTAATAGAAGGTAAGATTGAGTACTATTCAAACTGTCTTAGCCAAGGTCATTTTCTTTGGGGGTATATACAGTTCCATCCCCAAAAGAGCTTTTTTTCAGTCATAATTGCATAACAGTGCTTTTCTAACATAACTGCTATATATACTGTAGCTGACTCTTCCTTGACACAAATCTAACCATAATGATCACTCCTTTTTTAGCTCAGACCAACAGGAGAGTGAAAAACTGCAGTAAACTATTTCTTTCTCTTACTCAGATTAAAAATAAAATAAATTAATAATCAGATAACAGTCAAATATTCAAAAGAGAATGGTAGGAAAATTGGAGAATAAAAGCCTTTGAAGGATTTTCAGATTAAGGATCTGAAAAGAAAAGAAAAGAAAAAGAAAGAAAAGAAAAGAAAAGAAAAAGAAAGAAAAGAAAGAAAAGAAAAGAAAAGAAGAAAGAAAAGAAGAAAAGAAGAAGAAAAGAAAGAAGAAAAGAAAAGAAAAGAAGAAAAGAAAAGAAGAAAAGAAGAAGAAAAGAAGAGAAAAGAAAAGAAAAGAAGAAAAGAAAAGAAAAGAAGAAGAAGAAGAAAAGAAGAAAAGAGAAGAAAAGAAAGAAAAGAAAAGAAAAGAAAAGAAAAGAAAAGAAAAGAAAAGAAAAGAAAAGAGAAAAGAAAAGAAAAGAGAAAAGAAAAGAGAAAAGAAAAGAAAAGAGAAGAAAAGAAAAGAAAAGAGAAGAAAAGAAAAGAAAAGAAGAAGAAAAGAGAAAGAAAAGAAAAAGAATTTTGCTTACTTACTTGAATAGAAATTAGAGATTAACAAAAAAAGGAAAATACAGGAAACAAGAAACAAAGACCAGCTTTGCAATGACCCAAAGAATATGAAGATTGTAGTAATTTCTTGAATACTTAATAAATTAAAATAAATCAAGAGTAAAGCTATAAAAAGTTAGACCCCACATATTTAGATTTTTTCCTGACATGGTAAGATTATTTTTATTAAACAAACAAAAATCCCACGAACAAAAAAAGAAGCAGCCAGATATTCTGATCCTAGGATGTCAACATTCCTGTGCCAGGTGTCTTTCATTCCATCCAGATCAGAATTCAGAGGATTTTGCACATTTACTTGGCATTTGCTCATGCAAGAGATCACGGGTAAGAGCTCCAGTGTGCTCATTCCATTGACAGCTTGAATAAGAAGGACCATGCTACAAAACAAGGCTGCAGGAGTAATCAGTTAGGGGAGTGAGTTATTCCAACCTGGGCTGCTGGGCCACCACTACAATTCTATCTCCAGCACCATCATCACAGAAACATAGCCACGCTTCTTTCTTCATCCCATGGGTGACCCAGACCTCAGTCAAAAACATTTAACTCAAAGTACATATTCTGTGCTTTAACAGAAGCCAAGTAAGAGATCAATTTCAAAATGCATTTCAAGCTAGAACTGCAATGGGATCTCAACAGTGAATTCTTAAGGGTATTGAGTCTACAGATAATAAATCAAAATTAAGAATAACATGGCAATCTATTCCAAAAGGAGTTGATCTTCAGCTCCATGAAGCACAGTAGATTTTAATTTTGTAACAAAATAGGCAGCCCAAGGTCTCAATCGTATCATAGAACACACGAGTAGGTCAGGTACCACCACTGGAAACCAGGCTTGAGGCCAGGAGACAAAGAGAAAAGTCAAAGGTACAGCCCAGCTTCTAGGAAGCAAAAAACATCACAGCAATGTACGAGTGTGTGCTGCAACTTTTAGTAGATCATGGAATGCAGCTGGTACCTGAGAACTTTTTACTGAGGAAACTGGCTATCATTTCCATCATAACCTATTAACCATCTTGTTCTGGCAACATCACAGGGAAGTGAGTGACAGTGCATGAAAGTGCCACTGCTCTTTTGATACTGAAATTATCTGCTGCCTTCCAAGGGTAAAATCAGATTGACTGGGGAGGAGGGGCAACTGAGCATTTAATTACAGTATAAAATAAAATAATACTCCAGCACAGGTAACAACACATTTTGTGTTCCTCGAGTGTTATCTGAACTGTTGGAAAGAATTTTTTTTTCTCTTCTTTCCCTATATGAAAAATAGCATTCTAAAATTTCCAGACCACACCTGAAATGTAAAGATCTCAAAAAAATCTCAGGCAATCCCTTCTTCTTAGATTTTGTCTGATATTTATTGAAGTAATAAAAAAAAAGGTATTTAGTTTGCCTGATTATTTTTCTTTTAGAAATAAACAAAAATCAAAAACTCAAAATCAAATCTTAAAAACATATGTTTTGTAACAAGTAAAATTTGTTTAAGTATAGTTTTCCATTTGTTTCCTACCCCAGAACGCCTTAACAAATTTCTCTCAAATTCATAAATCCTTTTTAAAGATAATTATCACTTCTCTGCATGTATTATCAGTAGTTATTGATCATAAAAATACCATATTTGTACATGCAGACTAGGTGTTCATCTAGTTTCATTTTGGTTTTTTAGCATTTAATTCTCCTCTACCATTTAATGATCTTGGATTTCTGATTTCACTCAGACTCCAATGTTGACTATATATTGTTAATATTATTCTTTCTTTTTTTTTCTTTGTAAGCTGGTCTTGAGGTAATTTCTGCATTATTTCTACTAAGTATATATCTAGATTGCATTAAAAGAGTTCACTGAGCTCCCACACATAGTTATCATCTGCACAGAAAAAATTCTGACACCTTAGAGTCAGCCTAAAGGCTGAAGTTCTGGCATTATAAATGGGCTATCTTTTTGGCTAAGGACTGTACTTTATTATAAAGGAGTTCTTGTTTGTTAATACAAACACAGGCCTGGCTTTAAGGTAGTATTTATTTATGACATTTTTAATATCACGGCTCCCTAAACTTCACCTGTAATATACTCTACCATGATTTCACATAAAACTGTCTACCAGAAGGCATTGACATTAGTTATGAGAGTGAGTAGCAGCAGCTCTTTAGACATATAACTACTGTGCCATTTTGATGTAATTCAGTTTAAATTTCAAACATTTCTATTTAACATAATCAAGTGGTATGAAATCTTCTTTTAAAATGGCAAGTATACAGTACCAGCTCAATTGGCACTTAGCAACGGTCCTTTTGCAATATGCACAATAGCTTCCAGCAGGGAGTTTTTTAAGGACCATCCTTTGAGAGCACAAACTCACACACGTACAATCAGGACACATCAAGGTTCTATCTCCAGCTCCCCTTGAGATGTTATTTAGCTAATGCACAAATGTTACAGCTAAGCTGTTAGCCTGAAAAATAGAGCAAGCAGTTGTGTGCAGGTACAACCATTTCTTTCTTCATTCCGGGATATCTTCATATTATAATTTCACATAAAGTAACACCTAGAAAGGTGTAGTATGTGATTTTTACTCAATAGATGGATTTCCATTTTTAAATGCACTGCAGCTGTCAAATGCCCCTTCTTGAATCCTGTATTATGTACTGGCAAAGCACATTTGAGTGGGTTTACAGCTGCAGTCATTACTGGGTATCCTCTAACTAGAGTATTCTGGAAAGATATAGCTCTGTCACAGGCTGCCATCGCCAGTAAATACTGCTGTGTGCATAGCTGTTCTGTATCCAAAGAAAAGAAAAGATCTGGCCCTGCAGCTAGCTTTCCTCGAGAGAGTCAAATCCTGGCAAACAAGCCCCTTGTTTCAACTGGAAGCCTCCCATACTTATTGGTTGTCTTCCAAAAACTGTGCTGAACCATATAATAAGTTCAAATTTCATTAAGCCCGGGAGCAGAGGGAGTTACTCGCATGCTGCTAAAATCATGGCATAATGCTCTGAACCAGATGATTGCATTATAATCTCATTCCAGTTGGGATCTTCTTTTCCTAATAGAAGGCTTTTACATTCAAGATAGGAAAGTAAGAGGGGCTCCAACACTGAAGTCTGCAATGCAGTTACTAAGTACATTGCTTGGATATTTTGCACATGGAAAGAGATGATGACATGAATATTGCTGCAGTAATGCTGTCTCGAGTGTAAGACTTCAGACTTGGCTGGAATTCTGCTCATATGGAAAGCTGCAACAACACAGCAACGTGGTGAAAGCACAGAAGGCTGTGTTTGCCTGATGACAAATATTTTTTTTCCAAAGTGGTAGGAAATATGATGCTTAGTCAAATTTTTTATCTCACATACATCTCAAAATAAAATATAGTCAAAGAAAGAAAGCAAAATGGGCATATATTTTTAGATAATATGAACCTATAGGAGGAGAGAACACTGTTGTGCACATGGGACAATGAATTAGTAATAGACTCTAAAAAAATGCTCTTTGTTAGTGCCTGACCATGAAATCTGTGGAAAAGCCTCAAAATCAATGAAAGCAGGAATAAACTTTTTGTTTGCTTTAAATTATGAGCCATGTAGATATGAGTTAATGTAGATGTGAGTTAATGAAAAGAACTTGTGAAATCATGTTGCATTTTTCCTTTGAAAAAGGAAAGAGCAGAAAAATACATTTTTTTCCAGTCAAAACATTCACTGAGATGTGTTCTAATTGCAGTGGTTTGATTTCTTCAATTTGAAGCAACATTCCAAGATTAAATATAGTTCTGTTTAGAAAGGAGATCTTAAAAAATTCTCTAAGCAAAACTGAATATTTTGTGGTTTAGGTTTTTTTTTTAAACCTGCAGAAGCCATTGAAAATTACATTGTTTTAGTTTTGGATCAAATAAATATATATTGTCTAAATTTTTCAGTTCAGACAGTGAATTAAAGGATCAGTGATGTACATTTCTCTGACTGTAAGCACTATTATAAACTTCAGTTGGATTAGGATCCTGTTCTTAATCCAGTCTATTAAAAATGCCTGTGTTCTTAATCTGCATGATTTGCCTGATGAAGAACAAGGAAAAAGGAGCTTTTAAAAAAAATTTAATTCAAATGAAACTATCACACACTCCAGAGATTGGTGATAGTCTAGAATATTTCAGATTGGTCCATTCTGAATATTCAGGCAAAGGAATAGCTGGCATTAGAGACAATGTTTTTTGTATGGGCATCCTTAAGCCACAGGAAAATTAGATCTTCTTGACCCCCAGGTTCTGTTCTGAAGTATAGTGCTGGACCATGAACTGATGTATTAGGTCACCAGAGTCAGATAATTTATAAAGGCTCTTTAAAAGATGGATGATAAGAGTGCACAGTGGCCTGTGAGGAGTTTTGATAGCTGGTGGTGGCACACTGGGAACACCAGTTTGGGAATGGCTGTCTCTCCCCACAGGTGATATGTGTAAGGCTCAGCAAAAAGCAGGACTGCCATGCTGTGCTGCAAGAGCAGAAAGCTGTTTTTAAAATTCCAGTAAATGTTTTCTCATGGCCACTCTGGTTGCCTAGGTAAAGTGTAACTGGTAAAGTCTGCTGGAGAATTTACTTGTCTCAAGGTCCAATATTTAATTTTCATTGTTTGTCTATGGGGCAGTAGGGTTTTTTTTGCTTTAAAATCCTGAGTGCTTCACTCTACAAAAATTAGTGACAAGTAGCAGGTTGTTCCTTTTTGTTTTTTAACAGAATAATTTTATAATTGCAGCTGGTAAAACAAAATATATATATAACTAGCTCCAAACAAAATTTTTTTGGCTATTGTACAGAAAAGGATTTACTAATCTTAAACTATTAAAAAAATCATCTGGGCAGACAAACCTGCCTGCCAAGTTTTAGGTGGCTAGGATCCAGAGTGGCTGAGACATTAAATGTGAAAACTAAATTCTTACAGCTGAAATGCCAAACTACAACATCAGGCCCCTGATGCTATAACTTTTAAGAGAACTAAGTGGTGTAATACTGTGCATAATTATTTCACTCATGAGCAAAAACACCTATTATTCATAAGCAGAACTTTAAGTAAGTTATAAGAGTATTTCTTGAGAAACATATGCCAATCATTTGACCAAACAAGACTGCTTTGCAGTTATATGTTACTATTGTTTGGACTTGCTGGCTAATGCATATCAACAGATTTTGAGTCCACTGGTTATGGCCTCAAGAGGTACTTCATAAACTTTTATTTCTTAACATTAAATCCATTAGGGTATCACAGGCTAAATAAAAATTATCTTATTCCATCATTTTTTTCTTTATTTCTCTCTTTATCTTGCTCATATGTAGTACAGTACTTGGCAGAGTACCAAGGGCTAAAACTCAGCTTTCTCTGATGTTGGTGTACTAGCAGCTTAAACAGCAGTTTTCCTGCCAATTTAAACTTTTACTTTTTAATGAAGAACTTAAACCAGAAAAGTTAAGCATTCCTTGGGCTTGCTCTTTAGTAGGAAGTAAGTTTGAATTGGCACTGTGATTACTAAAGCTCTTCTTTCAAATCTTATTGAACCAAAACCAGGAATTCTGTTTAAATGTTTGTAGTCATCTAAGAACATAAAATACCAAAAGACTAATAAACAAAATAAAAAAAAATCTAAACAAATATGTTTTACAACTTGGATTTTAGAGAAACAAGCTGCTCTTTCATTTTGTATTTATTAATTTTAAGTAAAATCAGTCAGCCCTACCTTGTAAGAGAAATTCCCCCTTTGTGGGTGATCTCAAATTTCTCTCAAAATATACAGCTACATAAAATACACACAGAACATTTTATTCCTATACCTGCACCATCACAGGAAGATTATTTCCAGCCTCTAAAATAACTTTTCAGACTTCTGGGGTTTCTGTATATTTTATGTTGATGGGGTCCAGACGAAGCTTTGCTCAGTTCTAATACATCTCCACAAGCTGGCTTTGTTTACTGCTCTCAGAAGGGGAAGAGAAGGCACGTGAAACTTTGTAAAGCTCTGGAGCAACACGTGAAGAAACTTTCCTCCATTCTTCTCTCCTTCCATATAAAACTGAGTTTTCTGTGCATGGGTTTGGACCAAATGACTGAAACAGTCTGTGGGTCAGGACTATCATGCAAAGTTTTGATCTTTCAGATGCTTGTTTAAGTTGCTGACATCTATGTGACTAATTCTGGGTTCTTTACAGAAGTTGTAGTGTTATCTGGCTGTGAATCAATTATGGTGTTGCCTGCTGCAAACGAGCTGTCCCAGCTAGCACACAGCCTGGTCCCGCCCATGCAGAGCAGATGGCTGGGGCTGGGTTTATCTGTGTGAGGCACTGGGCTTTATCGTGTTTCTGACAGCAGGAGCCAGCTGAGCTGCCTTGCCTCCAACAGAAGCTAGATACTCCAGTACCTTGAGAATTTGGTCTATTCAAGCTTCTCAAGGCTCAGATTTTAACACATGCTTATATACTCAATTGGCCTTGATGATACTAGTCATATCACCTAAGAATAGCCTTGATGATACTAGTCATATCACCTAAGAATAGACTTGTTTTCAAAGACAGTGAATTTTATAACTCTCGTTTCTTTGTGTTACAGGGGTCAGAACTTCAAACCAGATAACATTCTTGCTCAACTCTTTGCTCCCCTTCTATGAGATGATGAGCTAGGGATATGCTGAGACACTGAAATCGTGTCTGTAAAGTGATTGGAGATGTTTGGGAACAAGGCTGAAGACAAGAAGAAATGTTATTAGATTCTGTTTATTTTTTCCAGAATTTTTAAAAAAATTATTTTCAAGATCTCTGCTAGTGAAGATTTAACAGTGTTGTTGATGGTTCCACACACCCTTTTGTGGGAAGACTTGTAGTTCACAAAAACAAAACTAAAAAAGAGGAGAACATAACTGTTCTTGAAGATGGTGAATGATGTGGAGGGGGTGGATATGAGGAGCAGCTGAGGTCACTTGTTTCAGCCTGGAGGAGGCTGAGGGATGAATCTACAGCTTCCTCACAAGGGAAAGCAGATGGGGAGGCACTGATCTGTTCTCTCTGGTGATCAGTGACAGGACTCAAGGAAAGGACACAAAACTGTATCAGAGGAGGTTTTGGTTGGATATTAAGAAAATGTTCTTCTCTCAGAGGGTGGGTGGGCACTGGAAGAGTCAGCCCAGGGAAGTGGTCACAGCACCAAGCTTGAGAGAGTCCAGGAGTGTTTGGACAACACTCTCAGATACATGGAGGTATTCTCAGAGTTGTCCTGTGCAGGGCCAGGAGTTGGACTCTGTGATCCTTTTGGGTCCTTCCAGATATTCTATCATTCTGTGATTCCCTGTAGTGCATGATAACTGCAGCAACATCTTAACTAACCCAGACAATCATACATACCTCCTTCAGGGCTCAGTCTTCACTGGACCCATTAATTAGCAGCTATCACCTGCTCTGATTACCAGATATTCTGATTTATATTGTATAGAGGCTGATTTTCAAATCCTGTATTATTATCAGAGACTTCCATTGTTGAAATGGCTCCTTGGATAAGCTTCACAAATCAAAGCATTGTGTAGTGATAGGTAAATTTATTTATGTTCCAAGAAAACAGAGAGAAGCTCTTGAGCTTCATGAGATGGAGTGAAACTGGCTTAGTGGGACAGAACATGAGTTTTGACTCCCTAGCTGTCATGAGAGTCAAACACAACAAATCACCTGAGGAAGAGATAGAGAATTTGGCACAAATAGGCTCCTTGAAGAACATATAAATAGAGTTTTTATGCAGTGTATGTTCTCTGAAGAGCTAGGAGGTCCTCTTCATTTTCGATTTATCATGGTATTAGGAGTACAAAGGGTCTTTTTCAGGGGGAGAACACAGCAAATTCGTTTTTCAGGAATGAAACAGCACAATCAGCACTTGAGAATGAGGCTGAGCACTCCAAACTATGAGTGCCCTCACAGAACATGACTCTACATATAGAGCCCTGAGATCTACATGAATATGTAACTTGATAGCATCAGGTATCTATGAGGTATATGCAGAAGTGTATAATAGCTACTCTGCAAAAAACTGCTTCTCTGCTTAAATCCTGCTCTGAAATTTCTTTCTACCTGTGAGTGAATTAAGCACAAGACTGATGATGCAATGTGGACTATGAGCTTGATGTTCAAAGCCAAGATGAAGAGTACAGGAACAAGTTGAAATATTTGCTGAAGCATTTTTGTCAGTCAAACCCTGTAATGTACTTACAGTAATATACTTACAGACATACACCCCAAGGGAATAACCACTGCACACTTAAGATCATCACAGAAAGAGAAAAAATGTAGGAAGAACATTTCTGTATTAAAGTAATTTCATTGCTGTATAATTTTCTAACCAAAATGACATCAAAAACTTCCAAGATAACCATGTCTCTAAAATGGCTTTTCTTCTGAAATTTTCATTTGAATTTAACCTGTGGTGCTGAGAAGAAAATGACAACACAGCTGTCATTTGAGGGTTCACACCCTTTATCATGAACTACATTGACACCTGTGGCTAGCTTGGCTGTTTCCCCACTAATCCATGAGAAAACTAATCTTGGCCAATGCTCTGCTCAGAGTGGTTTGTTCCCTCTACCTTTTTTATGCTGGCTTAAAATTCCTGACTGGTGTGTAAATAACCTGGAGAAGCCTGGGTTCCTCACAAATCTGCACGGGAGTAAAGAGAAGGGGCAAGGAGGGGATGGTAAACCAGCCACAAATTCTGTTGTCTATGGCTATAGAGCCACAGAGCAGGTGGCTTCTGCTGTGGATGCCTCTGTGTTTCCTCATGCAGATGATTTGGTAGCACACGACTAAGCCTTGAGTGGAGATACATGACTCCAGAGACATTTCCTCAGTTTATGGGGTGAGGGAAAAATGCAGAAATTGTATTTCAGAACATATTAGATATTTCTGAAATACTTGATGGTACATATACTGTGTGTTTAGTACATGCATTACACCTCAAAGTATTCATGCATGTATATTTACTTCTATAATTTATAGACCAGTTACAACACCAAGCTCTCTTCCAGATGTCAAAAATAAAACTATATTTCACAGCTACTTTTACAACTGATAGTAAATCTTGCAGATGGTATGAGCACTGTGAAATTTATCTGACCTTGAGCAAGACAAAAACCCCACTGGAAGAGTTCTATCTCAGAAATAATCAAGGTGTGCCTGCAAATGGTTGCTTATTCACAACCAGAAACTTTGGTTCTGCACTATGTTCCTTTTTAAAATGAAAGGTGCATGCTTAACCCAAAAATCTCAGAGCCAAAATTGACCAATTGACCAAGGTGTGAGGCTGGCAGTTTTTGGAAAGTTTTATGGTAATTCTCCAAGAGATGTACACATCAGAGTTAGACAGCCACATCTTAATAAATGACAAACATCAGGAGAAACACCAATATTTTATTATGCAGCTTGCATTATACTGTATTCTTGTGCTGTCTAAAAATGTTCCACATGGCTCTTTCACTTGTCCCAATGACACTTTTAAGGAGCCAGAAGACTCTACCAGTAAAAAATAAACCAGTGAAGAGTACCAGAGACCAACTGTTAGGACTAAAGTTAGGAGAAACCGCCAAAACCACCTATGGTGTTTAGCCCACACCATACAAGGAATTTTTCCAAGGCTATATTTTGGTGTCAATGAATAACTGTAAGTATTGAAGAGACATGGATATAATGAAAACAGTTTTGGAAAATTTTCCTTGTCTTGCAGCTCGTGGCTGGGGGATTTTCTCAGCAGAAGGCAGGAGGCACACCCCTATGGTTAACAGATTTCATGGCCATTCATTCCAAGAATTTCAACCATGCATTGAATAAGGGAATATTTCTTGTAGTATTTTAAATTTCAGCTCGATTACTTTAATTCTTATCATACAATTCATGCTCATCAATTGTTCTGTATTAGCTATCACCTTGCCATTTTTGACATGGAGTACCCTCTTTCTCTGCAACTTTTCTTCTCTGGCCTGCGTTCACTGTATGAAATTGTTCCATACCTGTGGTCATCATCATCACCTTTTATGTAACTATTCTTGTCCTGTTTTTTGCCTTTTTGGGGCAGGGCTGCACATACTCTACATAAAATAATTACGGATTTATACAGTAGCATAAAGATAATGTTTTCTGAAGGTCATGAAAAAGGACAACACACTGATTCACCCTCCATCTGTGGAGCAAAAAAGAACTATTTCCACAGATAGAAATACTCATGATAATTTCCCCTTCCAAAACATCAGTAAGTAGAAAACCTTATTACATAGAAGAATATACAGCTGTTAAAAGAAAAAAACCCAGACATCAAAAGCAATATAAAATCCTACAGTGGAAGCATAGGAAAAGCTGTGATATAAACTCTCAAATATTCCTAAGATCACATAACTTCACATTCATTTCTCAAAATTTCCATAACAGCAACACAGACTCTCATGCCAAACATTTACATTCATCTTCCATCAAATTCAATACCTTATGTTTAGCAGTAAATTCACGAGAGTTTCAAGCATTCAACCTCTGGAAAATATTTGGCCGATTCTAGAACTTAACCCTGAAAATAGAAAAGTGAGCAAATGAGTCACTTTAAAGGAGGTTTTCAAGCATCTAATGGCAACCCTGTGGGCCTCTGTGCTAATGTCAATGCATTGTTTCTATAATCCACTATTCAACTATAGCAGCTCAACCTTGAAATTGTGATGTAAGCTGAAATCCTAAATGCTCTTGTTCAGTGATAGAAATTCTTCAGTACACTGAGCTTTCCAAAATATCAAGGGGGCGATATATTCTTCATAGAAATAAAAAGTTATATTTTTCATACAATAATTAGGTGAAATAAGTATGGTGCAAAGCAACTGAGTCCAAAGATACCTTCCTGTCATCTCGGTGACTTCCCAATCCACCAGAGCTTTATTGTTGTGTTCATTGTGATGTCACAGGATTCTCTGGATGTGTGACCTTACTGGTATATAATGACCATGGCTACCTGTGCTGCTGTCTTCCTTTCTTTCCCCAGTGCTGACTAACTTTCAACAATAAAATGAAATATTTTGATTTATGACAGAAAGGTTAGTTAGAAAAGTCAGATACTAAATTGTTCAGTGGAATCTTTATCCTTTGATTATGCAGTTGGCTGAGCATAAGCATTTTGATTCACTTTATTCAATTTAATTCCCCATTGCAGCTGACCCAAAAGCTGACTTTTTCTATGGTTTGTATCCCTAGGAAAACAAAAAAAAATGCAATGATACTTGTTAAAAATTGCATAATATATGTTTCAAGCTTTTGGCTTAGTAAAAATGAAAACTAGAACAAAAGTCATGCAAATATATAAAGGCTTGATATATTCTCTTTCTGAAAACCAGTGATAAATTTTTTTTACTGCTACTTTAAATGAATTTGATTATTTCTGCAATATAGCAGACATGCACTATTTCTGAAACTCTGTATTTAGCTTAATAACATTGCTTGAAAAGGAGTTACATTATAATATTAGACCTGAATCTTTGCTCTTTAGAACAATGTCTTAATTGCCCTATTTCTGTATTTTTTCTTTTGTTTTGAAGTTATATTTTATGCTTTCTGTTTTGCTTTATAAGCAGTTACTATTATATACTGTCAAGTAAACAAAAAGAAAAATGGCATAGATATCTTCTTATTTGTCTTTTATAATCTCTGCACTGCCTAAGTTTCATAACCAGTGCAACAGAAAAGAGTTTCTGCAAATTATCCAAAGTTTCAAATATAAACACACTCTGAAACCCATTCCTCATGCATAGCACGTTTCAAAGCTTTACATCCTTGTTCCCATATTTAAGGAGCTGATCCAAAATCTGGAGCTCTAAATATATTTTAAACTTTTGTTTGCTTCAAATAAAAGCATGAATTTGAGGTACAGGCTGAGTTTTAACATCCCTTTTTAAATTTATATCAGTTCTATCAGAGATTGTATCATTTTATATCAGAGATTTTATAAGGTATGTGTGCAATAGGGACAAAGACAGAAATGGAAAATGCATGCAAAAGAGAGTCCAGCTTGGCAGGCATTTCATATTCTGTTGCTGCAAGACTTCGTTTTGCAGGAAAGCAGTCAGTAAGATTAACCACATTATAAACTTTTCTGAGCATGCAGTATATTGTAGCAAATTTTAGTATTTTTCATAATCCCAGTATGGTGTTACATAGTGCACAATAACTTTGGGTTGTTTTTTTTTTTTTTCCCCATACAGATCCTTTATTCCTGAATACCCAACATCTGTCCAATCACCCTGATACCTAACGTGCAACAGATTGAAAGGGCAAGTTTCCCTGCATGATTCCAAATGAAGGCTAAAATGATCAAAACCTCAACTTTTAACTTGACTATTTCATTCTCTTGAACTTGTACCCTACACATCCACAAGAGTGGAAACAGGGGAGGGCACCAAGGTTCCATGCATCACTTCTTTTATTTTCTGTTCCTCTTGTCCCTTGGTTCCTTGCAAGCAGATGCATCTCTGCCCCATTACCAGCCTCCCTTAGTTTTGCATCTGAAGTAAAAAGTAACTTAGGGTAGCTTTCACATCTGTGGTGCCCAGATAAGGAGCAGGAAGATGTAGGTGGACAGAGAAAGAGCATGCCTTGGTGGGGCAAGAAATTCTTTCCCATACTGACCTATTATGACAAAAAGATGTGGTGCCATAAGGATTAGAGGCAGAGGAAGCATTTGCATTTGTGTACATTTAGGTACACTACCTAATGGGCAAATAAGTGCTCTACTGAGTACCTGATATATAGAATTTCAGTACTGCCTGTATGTATTCTTTTCAGTCTACATTGCTGTTTTCCACAGCGCTTGTAAATTACATTCACAGTGTTTTTCTAGATAAAGGTCATAAAATGGGCAAATTTTTGTTCATGTTTTTGCTTTTTTCTTGTTTTACCCAAAGCAGAGACAACTAAATGTTCCTTTTGCTCAGAGGAACTTACAGACCACTCAATGAGGCTTATGGCAGTGAGATGACTTTAGATGCATTTCTCACAGCTTCACTTAGGAGTACCAGGAACATTTCCATACAGTTTTCTCTAACGTGTGTGTTGTGAGCAGTTCTGAGAACGTGACATTGTCACAAAGTACTGTAAAACTAGGAAATGTGTGGGAGAGATCCTGCCTGCCTTTGCCATGTGTATGCCTCAGTTCCTTTGTCTTTGTCTGACACACCTCAGCCTCTGTCTTTACCAGTTTGGTTGGATTTTTCTGTCTTCCCCTGTTTCCATCAGAGCCCTAGCACTGCAAGTGATATTGTGTCAATAAGCAAGCACTTTGGTGCAAAATTACTCAATCATTAGAAGGGATGTGTGGCACTGTAGATATTCTGGCTTTTACATTTTTTATCACACTAGGGCTATTTTTTCCTTCTTTTCCACTCTTATTATTAACCTTTTTATAGAAAATTGGCTTACCAAGAATTTATGAATTAGCAAGTCTATTATAATGATGAATGGTAATTACCATTTAAATCCTGAGTCATTCATCAGCTTGTTCACCATATGTCAGGTGATACAAGAGTGCATGAATACTTGTCTAGCGAGTATTTCTCAAATGATTGTTATATTTGCCTGAACTTTGGACTTGAATGCAAAATACTAGGTGACTAAAAGTTAAAATTATAGAAAAAGAAAAAAATTATATTTAATATAAGCAGAGGGGGAGAGACAGCACAATAACAGGCAATGCTGCTAGCGACACCTATTAGCATTAGGCAATTATTAGCACATTTTTTATAATTTAGGAAGAATAAATGTGTATTTGATTTTTTTTAACATATACAGAAAAGTTCATAGTTGCAAATGAAATACTTATACAAGACTCCTGGGTAAGGAATTATTTTTAAAAAGAAAAAGTCAGATTTGGGAAAGAGCTTACCAACTGGCCTAGCTAGCCCAGCCAAGCTTGGGAACTTCTGCCCTCATCAGAAGTTTCTTTATGAGTGTGAAGGCAGGTACTGGTTTTTGCCAGGATCCCAGAGAATGGGTATCTATATAGCCAAACCAGTTGAGTTCCTTTTGATCCTATCATTCTCCTTCCTTCATGATCCTTAATAATGGAGGAAAAAAATTGAAAGAGCACAACAACTGAGCTGTCACTCAGCCCCAAATCCAGCCTGAGGTCTGCTAACAGGGTAGTGTGGGGATAATTTCACTTCATCTGTCAGTGCCAGACATCCCAGGGGTACAAATTCAGGACTTCTCAGTGCATCTTCTCACAAAAGACAAAACAATACAAGACAAAAAGATATCCTCTGGGTCCCCTGTAAAAAATCATCTTCTTAAGTGTGAGTGAAATTACTGTAACAGGAATGGGTGAGCATTTTATGTTAAGTGATAAAGACTCTAAGGACAAAGTTAACATTAACGATTATCACTTCAACTCTTTCTTTTTATTTTGATGTACTGTATCTCTCTTAGGTTTAACAGCTCATAAACTGAAGCCAACTTTCTGAATGATCATTTAATTCTTGAAATGTAACCATAGACCAGGAAGAAAATACTAAGATATTAATCCTGGTGGCAGACAGCAAATGCTAGACCTAAAGCTTAATGGTGCTAAACTGAATGGAACATACTAAGTCTGTTATCCTAACAAAATACAGTCTCTATCTCTGTGCAGGTGAGAAGTGTTCTCTTGCTTTAAGTATCTGAACGCAGGCAAAAATAAAATAACAGTTTTAAAATGAGTAATCTTGCAGAGCTGAATTGAGACAATCTTGTTCAATTTATCTAGCTGCGGAAAAATAAAAACCACCAAACAAAGAGTATTGTTTTAATCAAAGGTCTGTTGTTCTATCAACACCCAGTTTTCTTTGTTATGCTAAAATTGTCTTTCTGCTTTTTATTATTATTGCCTCTACTTCTGAAAAAACTTGAGATTTTTATTGCTGTTCTGAAACTATTTATATGCAGAGAAATATTGTTGAAATTTGGAAAGAAAAGAAAGAACCACAGAATTTCCTGTTGGATCCTCTTACCTTTGGATCAAACCATGACTAATGGATGACAATCCTTCATTCAGCTCACTACACAAATTGGGAAAGGTGTCTACCCAGAGGTTGAATTCACTGCCAGCCTAGCCTATATCTTAGAGTGAGTGGCTTTACAATTCCAGTTAGAGATGCTTTCTTTGTTTATTAATGGACTCAATTAGATATAATTTTTTTTTAAAATTGTGTTTTGCATCAATGATAAGATGCTTTTGGTTTAGATGCCCTTGGTTCAGATACCCTTGGAAATTATAGAAGGTAACCAAGTAGAAACCTAGGGAAGAGGGCTAGAGACAAAATTAATCTGCAGTCTAAGAGGAAGAAAAATGAAGGACGGAACATGATAGAAAGTTTTTTGGGGGAAGTTCTGGATAAAAATAATCACCAAAACCATAAAGCCATGTATCTCTAGGAAAAGGGATAGTATTTGTGACTGTCAGATTTAACTATAGACTTGCAGAGGAAGCCTTTACTCAGACACAAGTAAAAATACCAGAATCATTCTCTATCCTCTTTTTTATTCTGTAGAATTTAACCAGACTATAAAATAGCATGTTTGTTTTGGCATCTCAGCAGCTATAAACAAAGGGTTTGGGTGCCTGCAAAAGCCATCCACCATTCAGACCTATGCAATGAGCCACAAATCTAAAGATAACATTTCTGTTTCTCATTGAGGAAAAACACAGAGTAATAATCAGGTGAGTGCTCTTTCAAAGAAAATGCTACAGAAAGTCCTGTATGGTGGCAGATACTATATCCCTGGATCAGCAAAAAGAGCAAAGATTCCCATTGACACCTCCCACCAGAGGCCCCAGTATTCCTAAGGCTGCCTCTGTATGTCAGCATGTGAAGTTGATCTTTCCCAGCTGACGCTGAGCTGAAATTTCTTGGAAGCAGCTGGGGTGGAGGTGTGCCAGACAACCTTAAAAAATAAATCAGTTACAAGTGAACCAGGGCAACCCCAAAGGCCCAGAGGTAGGGCGGGTGTTTTGCTACATGCATTACTAATTAACTGTGAAAAGTTTTGAACGGTCCCAAAATTTTTTGTGAGTACCAGCTACCTTTTATAAAAAAGGCCATAAAAAGAAGGTAGAAAGCACAGTTCCAGTAACTGAAATAAAGCATACAGAGTTTGGAGGGGGGAAGTTGCAGAACCCCAACCCACAAGTAAACCCATTCTAGTTTTATTTTAGTTTTTACTTTATGTGATTCTTCATGTTAGAGTGTTCCTTTTAATAACTCATCTGACATAACCAAGTGATGCAAAATTTTTTTAGTACTTATTTCTTTTTATGCCCATTCCCCAGTATTTTTTTCCAGACAAATATTACTTCAGCCCACAGAAAGCCTTTGGACTCCTAACTACTCAAAACCTAACCTGCAATTAGGAGGCTTGAATCCCTTGGGAAATCAGGTGCTCTTTACTCTGCCTTGGGGTTCATACTTCAGGAGGCAATAAGTATTCAAGGCCCTGCATTTTTAAGATTAGGGGCCTCAAATGAAAGTAGAAATTGTACTAGAACAACTTGATTTTGGATAACCAATGTAAAGTAATTGTAGTTTTCATATTTTCAAAGCCATTTGAGAGACTGCAGGAGCCTTAAACAAGTTTTCTCAGTAGTAAACAAATTAATTGTAAAATTTTGCAACACTCAAAATCTGTGAAGATCGGGAGCTGCACACATCCATTAGGGTCTTAATATACTTTGCTGACCTTTCCAGACAACATTTTTCAAGTGAAAATTCAGTTTATTTGCATCATTTTTTGTAAAAGTAGTAACATGTTTCATAGAGGAAGGGAGTTTCCACAGCTGCCTGTCTCTACCAGACACAGCTATCTGCTACCTGAAGACATAGTTCATTGGCTAGGGCTGGGAAAAATGTCATTTGCATGCTGTTTGTACCAGTACCCAACTTAGCTATGCATGGCACGTGGACGATTATAGCTCACATTTACCCCTAAGGTGACACAGAACAGAGACATATGAGCCACTGAACCCCTGGATTGGTCCTAGATAGTTGTACCAAGCACTTTCATTTCTGTTCTGTGACTTGTCCAACTGGTAGATGGATCAGAAACAGGGAGGACTAGGTGACTTTTGTAGTTGATGGAAAAATAATTTACTAAGCCTGAGCTGCATTAGTGGCTGGTACTCTTCTGTACCCTTGGAATTGTGCTGTGCAAGGCCTCAAGCTATTCAGAAGAAGAGGCTTGTCCTGGTCTGAAGGACAAGTGTCTGCCAAAAAAGGCAGGAGCCTCTCTTTGAAATGGAGAATGCAAACCCCCTCCCTCCAAAATTATTATAAATTTGAAATTAAAGGAGCTCTCAGGCAAAGATATGGGATTTAGGAATAACAGTCCTTTACTAGGAAAATTAAAATAGAAATAGAGTATTACAAAGAGCAATCCCAAAACACTGACAGAGTCAGAATCACAACCTGACACCCCGTCAGTCAGTCAGGGTTTTGGTAGCAATCCCATTAAATGGTGGCCACAGTCCTCCTGCAGTGGCAGACGTGGTTCAGCTGGAGCAGTGCTCCTGGAGAAGGTGCAGTTTTCCTCTGAAGGTCCAGGGATGATGTGGAAAGATCTGGCTTTCCTCTGGAATCCAGTGGAAAGAAGGTTGCCTTGGTGTCCAAAATCTCAGTTTTTTATCTAGGTAGGAAAGGCTTGGTTCCTCCCCCTGGCTGGAGCATCTCCCGAATGGGATGATGTAATTTTATCAGTCACGCAGTGGGACTGAATGGCCCAGCAGCAGATGATATCTTCCTGGAGGGAGGATGGGTTGTGGAAAAGATAAAGATGACTGCCCCACCTGGTCTTAAAGATGGCTCATTAGCAGATGGTATGTGCCACGGAGATAAGGGTCACTGCCCCACCCTGCTTCAACAGATAGAATGATAGAACACACATTTCTGACCACATCCTGTATTGCAGCCCAAGACAAGGCTTTAAGCCACCTTCATCTTCTCACCAGGGTTCTCCTGGGAGTCTGTTCACCCCTGCTTCCTTGCAGCCTTGACAAGCCTGGTGAGCCAATGGCAGTCCCAGTCCAGGGTGCTTCAGCCGTGTCCTTGTAGCCTTAACAATGCTGCATGCACCAACAAGCGACACAGAGCAGGTGTTGGAGTCCAAAGAAAAAATGGCACATTGCAAAACAAGCTTAAGGTGTGCTGCCTCACCAATGTTATGTGGTTAAGAAACACCTGGTTTTCTTCTGGAGCCTCTGTGTGTGTTCCTGAATATGACTGTGTATGCATTCGCCTGTAGGTACATGCAATACCATATTGTGTGTGCATAGTATGCATTTACTTCTTAATATTACAAATAAAATTAAAAATATAACGAAAAACAGGTGCTCAGTGAAAAGCACTTACATATGCAGAGCTTAGCTTTCCTGAATAAGTAGATGAAAAGGGTTGGAAGTAGAATAAGGAATGTTATTAGGTAAGATTAAGAGCCAGTCCGAGGGGGCTATCTGCCCAATCAAGCCCAAAAGAGATTTTTCTTTTTCAGAATTCTTGCTGGTAAGGGTAGCAGAAGAATCAGATTCAACTGTCTTTTAAAAACATCTATCCTCTTTTCTTTGTTGTTGCTGTTGTTGTTGTTTTTGTTGTTTTGGTTTGGTTTTTTTGGATGACATGATTTTAACTAAAATACATCACTAGAAAATCAGTGGAATTGTTACTCCGTTTTCAGAATGAAACTCTGACAACACCTTATTTCATTTTAAGTTAAGGAGTTTTTAAAGACAAAAAAATAAATATTCAAATCTGAGGTTTGATGAAATTGCTGCAATGAATATAAACAGAAGCAGATGGATTTGCAAGGGCTATGAAGAAAAAACATCCTAAAAATTAATATTGCCTGCAATGCATTGACTTACTGCAATACCTACCAAACCATCTTTAACAGTGGGATTTAAATTGCAAAATTGACATGGCCAGTTTCTAGACCTTGACTTTTCCTGGTAAGGAGATCCCTGATGTGGAGGGGTCTATTACTAAGATTCTGAAGTTATCCTCTGCACTGAATGAAAAAAAATATTCATGCCTTTAGGGGTTGTGGGTCCTTGCTGTGATTTACATAACTTACTGTGAGCAGCCATGGCAGACACCAATTATAGAGAACTTTGTAACTGCTCTACCTGTAGCTCCCAGTGGAAGCCATGTTTCTGTTGTATTAAATCTGTACAGAAATGACAATGGGAGGAAAGGAAAAAAATAAATGATGCCGTGAACATTGTAAGTAAACCTTTGGGAACAACAATATATGTACTGTGGTGCAACAGATAATGCAATTTTGCTCAACATTTCAGAGATCGTGCAGCCCAAACAAAAAAACAAAACAAAACAAAACAAAAACAAAACCACAAAAAACAAATCAAATACCAAAAACAGAACCAAAAAAAAAACAAAAAAACCAAAAAAAAGGGAAACAAAACAAAATTAGAAATCCAAAACAGACAAGAGCTGTAATGTCACTTTGCTTTTCACAACCACTGCAGTTTTTTAAGCCAAAAGTTGGAAGTTGAAATTATTCCTGTTATATGTTTGGCTTGGAAAGGAAACATGGCCAGGTAAAAAAAAATAATACATTTACCAAAGTGTCATCATATACTGTGCAGGGAAGAAATTCTGAATGTCAGCCCAAATTAAAAAAGTAGTGGAGAAAACTGTCTCAGAAGCTTATGGAGTTAGTATTCACTATGGAAGTAGGTTTTTTACTTTAAAGTAGTTCGCTGTACCACTAAGGAGCTCCTGCACAGCCTGAGCATAAGCTGGTGGGTAGCTGGGACCTGCTGCCACCTCCAGAGGAGAGCAGAGAAAGCTGGAGGCACATCTCCATCTCTCTGTGTACATGGCCTGGCACAGAAACGTGAGCTACCCCAGCCACACATTTATCCAGACTTCCTCTGGGCTCGAGAGAGAAAGGAGAGGCAGTCCTTTGTGCAGACAAGGTGCACACATTGTGCAGGTATTCCATGCAGCAGGCTGTGCTTGGAGTCCTGCTGCAAAGTGTCCTGCACCAGCTGAGCCCTGTGCTCTGTGGAGCCACATCAGTGCTGAGGGACTGGGTGTGCTGGGGTGCCTGAAGAGGCCCCTGGGACACAGCTCAGGTCTGTGTCTTGTAAAAGCCCTGTAGCCCTCTTGAAATATTGCTATTGGGGCTTTAAAGGCTGGCAGGAAGCCTTTTGCTGTTATTTGTCAGTGCTTCCAGGAATGTTAGAAAACAGCAAAAAAAAAGCTCCAATGTTTGACTTTTGTGTCAAACAAAACCAGAATGCCCTTGTAAAACAGACTAGCAAGCAAGCAAGCACAACCCAACCAAGCAAACCAAAGCACCAATAGCCCCTCCCAAAAAAACCTCACCAAAACCAAAACACAAAAACCAAGACCCTTTTAAAGAAGAAAATAAGAATAAGTTAGGTTTTCTATATATGGAAGACTGAGCAGAAGGGAAAGGATGCAACAACCTTTCAGATAACCCATGCCAGTATGGTGCCATGAGTGGGTCCACTCTGAACCAAATTTGAGTAGAAAATTTTGTTCTGCTTGTGTTTCTGATTAACTTTTCAGCTCCTACCATTCCTCGTTACTTGGGTGGTAGTTTATTCTGAATTGAACAGGCATCTACTAGTTTTCTACATATTTGTATTGTCCAGAGCCATAAATGTACTCTTCTCTCTTTTGTTGGTTTTATAATAGCCTGTTGACCTCTGGAACCTAGTAAAATCACTTTTGGAGCATTTGGACAATTTGGAGTAATTCTCAGTTCATTTAATCTTAACAATGTTTAAAAAAAAACACTTGGAAAATTATTTGACAGAATTGAAAACTAGAAATTAAGACTTCATGCTCAGTTCTTTTGTTCTTGTTTAGGGCTTGCCCTTTTGGTTAACAATCGTGTATTTAAAAAAATCCATGAAAGTGGTTGTAACTGAAGCAAAAGTAGATCCCACTTTGTCTCCTCCCTTGCATGAATCAATCTTGTCTGCAGGACACAATCTGAAGGGGAAGTGTTGGTTACAAGCTTTGCAAATTTTCACATGTCCTGAAGTCAAAAGGTCTCAAACACTTATTTGTGTCTCAAGAGCTAGAGTTGATAGTCTGCTATTTCTGCATGCTCTAGACAAGGAGTAAAATGATGGATGAAATCCACAAAGGGCTGGATTAATTTGTCAAGATACATTAAAATTAGTCTAAAATATTTGTAGCTGGTTGCTATCTTCATCTGGAAAGCCGAGCATGTTCCACTGAGCACTAGCAGCAAACCAAACTGAGGACTCTTTGTGAGGATTTTTTTTTGGGTCTGGACTGAACCACAGAAAGTGGCTCAGGAGTGAGTCCAGGAGCCTAATTTTCCAGGCATCCATCATAGGGCTTGGGCTCTCTGGTCCATCCCAGAGAGAAGTTTCTGTTCAACTGGACCTTCTCTCAGTGTGGAGTAAGAAGGTCTTAACAATCATCTCTGCATGCCAGTTCCATAATGCTGCAGGTGAAAGCAGATCACTTTATGGATAACCATGATGGCTTCATTATGTACAGCAGTGAAGTCAGTAATTTTCAGCATTGCATCATATACTAAACACTCTACAAATTTAAATGTTATTGAAAACGGGGAAGCAAGTAAAATGTTGATGAACAGTAGGATACTGCAGTACCTCAAGAGCTTACAAAAATCCCACTACCTGAAATTCAGACCCTTTAAATCAGACCCTTAATTCAGACCCAGCTCACAGGACAGGTCAAAGAAATAGTTGTTCATTTTGCTGTTTGTGCTGCCCCTTAGTCTCCCTTTGTGCATCACACTCCTGGAAAGCACCATCATCACAAAGCCAACATAAAACCAGTCAATTTTCATCATGATTCCAGGGACACCAGGTTATACAAGTTTGCAGGGGACCTCACTCCAGAAACACACTGTAGGTGATGGGATTAGAGTGGTTGTTTTCTAAGGACCAATGCTTGCAGACCTTTGTAATTTATTAATTCCTAGTAAAATCTAGCAATATTGTAATATTAACTAAAGCTATATTTGTAGCATTCGTTCCACTGCAGGTGTTATCCCATAAACATCACTGCACATTTTATTAAAAGGAGTGAGATGGTGACTTTTGAACCTCTAAGCATATTTAATTGCTATTTTAAAAATTTAACACCTTTTTATGTTTCACATATTTCAGTTTTTTGCCTATCCAAAGCTGAAATAGGATGCTGTTTCAAACACTGCTTCATGTTTATGAACAAGGCAAGGTGATCTTTGAGCATATGATATCCTACTATAGCAGAAAGAAAATAATTTTATAGAGTGTTTTTGCATATGCTATTAAGATTCAAGTCTTGATTTCTTCCCCTTCTAAACAGTGTCCCAAAGACCTGTGGTATCCTCTGTGTTAAGTGCCTGGTTCAAGAGATTAAGGGCAATGACTGGCATCTAGTTCACTTTTATTTCCATTTCAGTGCAACCTCACATCGCTATACATCTGTTTTGTTGATTCAGAAGAGCACTTGAGATGCTTTACAGTTGATTTTGACAAGTGCTACAATTTGATATGGGTAGATAATTCTTGCTGAGTTGATTTCAAAAGTACAGAAATTATAATTTTGAGTAGATATTACCTTTCTTTATGATCAGAATTTTCATGTAATATACTGTGCACTTAAGCTTCTTAATCACATTTTCTTTTTTTAAACATTACATTCTTTTCCATCTAATCAAGTATTGCAAATTAAAATATTGTTCTAAATATATCTTATATTTTTTTCCATGCACTGTGGACAGCTCATGCAAAACCCACTTGAAAAAGTGGTCCCTCCTAACCTTCTCACCAAAACTATTTGGTTTGGAATTTAATTAAGCAGTGAGACAGGACAGACTATATGGCAAGGTTGATTAATGCACACCTCGGGTGCATTTCACCTCATGCTTCAAGCACATCTGAGGTGTGGAGCAATCAGTTCAACTGCTTAGTCAAAGTATCTTAGTGTGATTATAAAATTGGCATTTGTTAAAAAATAAAAAACTCAAATACGACAACACATCCTTACACTACTAAATTTCATGTATTGAGATGAAATTTGGACAAAAAAAAAGTAAACAATTTTATTAAATTCCGGGTTTAAACACAACAGAATTATCTAGCTGAAATGTTTTATGTGGTGAAATGTGAGTGTTCCATCCTGTTCCCTCTGCACCCCATTCCTTTGGAGTGTATAAAAACAAGTAACCCATCATCACCTCCAGCTTCTGACTCCTTCCTTTTTCAGCTCTTTAGTCTAATTCTTTATTCTCTCTAGTCTTTTTGTTTATTTATTGCCCTTCTGCCTCAGGCACTTTTCTCTAACGTCAGTATTCGCTGGACATGATCCTGTGCTCTCTTGTATTGGTGGTCCCCAGGTGCTCTTCAGCACATGAATTGATGAGGGAAGGATCTGTCCTTGGCTAACCTCTGTGAGCTCTGCAGTGGGGTTAACTCCAGATTTACACCCTGCAACTGACAGTTTAAGTAGTCTCTGTTGGAGGCTTTCAACAGAAATCCTGGTCAAAGAAATATGAAGTAGGATGGGCAGAGAAGTCTTCAACTTTCAGAAGGGACACCTATTGCAGGTTTGTTTTCGTTTGAAGGAGAATGGAGTAATTTATTTTTTTACCAGAAAGTACTGTCAGTATGTAATCTGAGAAACAGCACTGTTGCACGTTGTGATTTCCATAACTATTCCACAGATGTACATGAGAATGTATAAGCTTCCACCTTACACCTTTGTGTGCCTCCCCAAAGGCCTGGTGTCCAAACATCTGCTTATGCTCTCTGGGCTGGGACAGAGTTAATTTCCTTCACAGCAGCTGATATGGGGCTGTTTTGGATTGGTGTTGAAAGTTGGATTGACAGCACAGGGAAAGTTTTAGCTATAGCTGAGCATCTTCCAGAGCATCAAGACCTTTTCTGCCTCTCACCCAGCCCAGCAATGAGGAGGCTGCGGGTGCACAAGGACTGACCCCAACTGAGCAAGGGATGTCCCAGACCATATGGCACCATGCTCAGAACATAAAGGTGGAAGAAGAAGGATGTGTGAAGAAGGGGTGATTTTCAGAATGATGGTGTTTGACTTCCCCAGTCACTGTTACATGTGATGGAGCCCTGCTTTCCTGGAGATGAGTGAACACCTGTCTGCCCATGGGAAGTGGTGACTGAAGTACTTGCTTTATTTTACTTGTATGCATGGCTTTCATATTATCTATTGAACTTTCTTTATCTCAGCCCACAGGTTTTCTCACTTTTACCTTTCCAGTTCCCACCCCACTGTGGGGGAGCGGGTGCATGAGGCTGAGCTGTTGCCTGGGCTAAAACCACAACACTGCAAAATCAGTTGAGAGATTCTCATCAAGTTCAACCTTGTTTGGCCCTCAGAGAGCAAATTTTACACCAGCATTTGCACTTACTGTCATAGGGCTGCACTGCTGGCGTGGGAGATAAGGCTTTCCCACTCCACAGAAGGGACTGATCAGTGGAGACCAAAACCTCTGAAAATTTCCTGTGACTCCATGAACTTCAGTGGGTGGTGTGCCCTGGCATCCTTGTACGTCTCATTCTCCTTTGTCCCTTTGAAAAGAGAATTGGACTGGAAGTTTCTGAGTTTAAGCTAGAGGAGTTTCTGAAGAAAGGGGTTTTTTGTTTTGTTTTGTTTTGTTTTGTGGGGTTTTTTCTTTATTTTTAATTTTCTCTCAAGAGAGAGAATATAGCCTAGAGTTTTTAAAATATCACTGAAAATGAGAATCTGTTCAGTTGTGGGGGAGTGTTAAGGGTCCCCAAGGAGCCAAACAGACTAGCAAAGGGGAGAGAAGTGTCTGGAGTAGTGATGGAGGGAGGACAAAGCAAGCAACAAAAATAACAGAGTAGAACTGAGGCTGTTATACAGAAGGGAGCAGAGGGAATTTAAAGAGCAGAGACAGAGAGGCAAATGTCCAAAAAATAGAAAAGATTAGAATGGGAGACAGGAGTGGGGATGGGAATGCAAAAAAGTTAAGCCTCACATCAAAAACAAAAAACAAGGGTCTGAAATGGCACAGTCTGCTCGAGGGACTGCTCCTTTCTGATGCAAGCAGACCCACTGAAGCTTTTCAGGTATTCATATAAGGGCTGCAGGAATGAGCCCCACATTCACCAAAGGATTTCGGATCCATGCTCATCGTGTTCACACAGTCACTGCTGGGCTGGATTGCCACACAGCACCCAGTTCTGCCATTCACTTACCTCTATATAGAATCTTCCCATGTGGCTTTCTGTTGTTCTGTTGGCCCCAAAACTTGAGAGGAATGCAAAGAAAATTTTAAAAAAAATCTGTTGAGAGACAAGGGCTTTCCTTTTCCTGAGAGGTGCACGGGATTTGTCCAAATTCTGCAGTTCTGATATCTGGATCAGCATTTTTAAGTAAGAAAATAGTCAATTCAGACAGTTTTTTTTTTAAAAAATTAATACATTTCATTTTAGGTTTATGGTGTTAGGTGTAAATACTAGTGATATCTAATTGCAGATTTAAAACTAAATTCCTTTTCACTTGTGTTAAATAAACATTCTGTATTCTCTATTCAGATGAATAGGGGTTTTTTCTAGTCAGTAGTCACATTAAGGTTTATAGGGTCATACACATAAATTAGGAATTGTTGAAGAAATAAGTATTTATGCAGAATCCATCCCATAAATAGCAGAGAAAAAGCAAGTAAGGTTATTCATGTAGGGCTGCTGATATATATACAGGGTTACTCACAAAGTTTCCTCTAGTGTTACATTTGTATTCATATATGTCAAAAATGCAACGTTATTTCTTTTTAAAATAAATTGGAAACACAAGTCTGTGGTGTATGATTATTTTATTAACTGATAAATCAGCTAGCTCTCAAGGGTATGGAAGAAACTTATTTATTTAATTTACAAATAAACTGTATCCATTCCCCACTCTCATCCTTTTGTTAGAAGTACTCACTAAGAAATTCCAATGTTTCATATTCTGGTTTCTTAAATGTATTTTCAAGAAGTAAAAGTAAAAAAAGATTTATTTTTTTTTTTTAAATCGCCAGACTTCATGCAAATAAAATCCCATAAAATATGAACAAGTGTAAATATTGAGTGTGTTTTCAGTGGACATG
>CM067564.1:65847950-65870450 GCA_034336665.1 Luscinia megarhynchos | reverse complement strand
AAAGGATTTAGGATGTAGCAGAAAAAAACCTGTAGAAGACAGCTGAACTGAGGTATTTAAGATGAATCAAACACACCATTATATGTATCACTGCTGAATGATTGGTAGCTTCTATATATACTATATAAATTTCAGGTGCTTAGGTTCACACAGCATACTGCAGGAATATGGTATTTATAATATAAGTATATATAAATATACATTTATAATATATACACACATATATGTGAATACACATGTACATATATATACACACACAAAACTGGAATATTAGAGATATGTTTTATAATTCATTTCTAGCAATATGCCTGATTCTGGAAGTGTGTGTTTTTCAATACATATGTATGTTTTATAGAGAGAGACCTGTGTCACTGTCAGGGGCAGAGCAGAAATGTGGTTTGAATGGTGAAATGATATAACCCCTCATGTGTCATCTTTCTAGGAATAATCTCTCAGCATGACAATCCTATGCATTCAGAAGTATTCTGGAAGTTGCCATTGTATGGGAAAGTAAAGATTACTTTGATGCTGAGCTTCTGATGGACAAATAAGGGAAGGGCTGATTTGGGGCAGAAAACTCGCTTGCAGTCTGACATATGTTCAAACTCTAAGGCTGCAGAGCCGGGCTGGAAATTCTCTAGGAACAAACTTTCCCATTGTTTTCCATGCTCCTACTTCCAGTGCCAAATACAACCTGCAATTTTAAAGGTGTCTGAAAACAAGAAATAAGTTGGAAAAAAAATTACTACATCCTTCCACTGTTCAAGGAGAACCCTTCTGGGGTTTGGTTCTTTCAAGTTTGCATGGATTTTGTCCCAAATAGCTCACCTGCTCTACTTCTGAAGACTTTCAAAATAAAAAAGTAAGTCCAGAAAAACAGAAGAAGCAATGTTCCAAACTACTGTATGTACCCTTTTAGGACAGGACTAATTTTTTTATTAGGAATAGGTGTAAAATAGTCTCTGTGAAGATTCTTTGAAATGAAGTGAGATTTTGTACAGTACATGTTTGTGGTTTATTAGGCAAAACTCTGTAGGTTGAGTTTTCTAAAGTAAATTTCCACTCTGTTTTTTCAGCTGGATATTCTATTACATTTAGCTTTCCCCTCTCCAGCCAGTGCTTGTTAAAACTTCTCTGTGTCCATGTGTTAAGATGATGGACAGTATTTGCTGATTCCAGCTTATCTAGGCTTTTAACAGGAAAATCCTGGATCAATTCAATGTGTTTGAGCCAAAAATCTTGTAATTGCCTGAGTCTAGGGAATGGTTTCACAGTCATAAACAAACACAGGTAGTTTATGGAACTCTGCTAAAAAGAAAAGTAAAAATCTTTCATATTAACACATTCATGCCCATAGCATAAAATGTCTTTTTTAAAAAAAATATAAATCTTAATCCATTGTTTGCACATACCACAGCTCTGAAAGTCAGTTGGAAAGAATGGCATGTGCTAAAGAATTCGTTCCCTGCTCACTGATGGAGCAGAAATGTGTTTGCAGCTCAGGTAACGTTTTCTGCTCCTGATAGCTCTGGAAAAAATCCACATATGGCCTTTATGTTTTCACTGACCATCCATTTGCCTCTGTTTTCTCCTTCCACATCCTTGAACTGCTGAACTCAGCATTATATCAGTGCATGATGCAGGGATATCACCATCCCTCTTTTTTTTTTTTTCTGCTACTGTTTGATTATTTCTGTATTTGTTTTAACAGAAAAAAAAACGGACAAAGTCTGATGGAGGAAAATCAGTTTGCATGAATAATCAAGAGTACATATAGGACAGAAAACAGCCTTTTTTATGAAAGTCAGTTTCTTTTGGCGTCCTTAACTGTCCATAGATAATATGCTCCTTAATATGTTGTTCCTTTAGTAAAGGCATCCATTGGGAAAAGGAACAAAATAAATAGAGAAAGAAATAGGGGACAGGCCATGAATTTGACAGAAGAATGTAGAGATCAAGATGTTTTGCCAGTATTGAAAGAAAACAGAATAAATTAGAACTTCTCTTAGTGTAAATCAAATATCTTTGAAGTTTTGTGAAGTTATTGTGCACAGTAAGAAGGACCATTTTCCACATGGTTATTGGCCAACTGATTGCCCCAGAGGCAGAATGGGTGGTAAGAGAATCATCAAAAACCCACCCTGAAAAAAAAATTAAAAATTTCCTGTGAGACTTCTCAGCTTCAGAAGTGTTTTCAGGTTCCACCACATTGCATGCTTTACTTCTTAAACAGTCATGTATACAGAACACAGCAAATATATCTGCACTGTTTGTATTTCACTGGGAACATGTTTTTGCTGCATCTTCTCATTCTACTGAGTGACAGCACACAGCTGGAATTTGTCCTTGCAAGACAACAGATGAAATGAACAGCTAGTTTTATCTACGTTATCAGAACTCAGAGAATAATTTGCAATTAATAGTTTAGTCTTAAAAGGTCACTTTTGAATGTTCCCAAACTGTTTGTGAAACTGTACATTTTAAAAATAGGTAAGAATTATTAGAGTCAATAAACATATTGCTGGTATACTCCATACCAAAATTGCAAATTATTAAGTCAGACATTTTCTTCACTGACTTCAGTTGGTTTTTTCCCCAGATATCAGCCTGGCCAATTTGATCTGCTCACCAGCCCTAAATGGTACGAGTGTTGGTGGTGATTTTCACAAGTGATAGAACAGCCCAGAGGCTGCACTAAATCACACCAGGACACAAGCAGAATTGAAAAAAATAAGACTAAATGTAGGTATACAGATTGTTGAAAAGACCTTATCACTTTCCTCCCTAGGTGAAATAGCAGGCATACAGAGACACATGAGCTGGCTGCAACTCACTTCATTAATCAAATCAATGTGAATTTCAAATTTCAAATATAATATCTGAATATACAATTTTAAATTGGTGCTGGTGTAGTTTCCAGCATTTGAATTACAAATTTGCTTTTTGCTAATCCATTCCCTAACAGAGATCAAACACTTGAAAATTCATGAAAAGCAAACATGAAAGGGTCACAAACATGGTCAAATGTTACCTGGCTGTTTAATTCAAATGGATACTCAAAGAAAATGTTTCCGATATTTGTTCAGCCCCTTCTTTCTAGTTAGCTTAAAAAATTAAAGTTAAATGGCAGACTAATACTATGTGCAAATCAAAAAAAATCAAGGAGACTTGAAGATAGCAATACAAAAGTAAATCATAAAGACAGATGAGTACATCTAGAGTAATACTGGATATCAGACTGAATCTGTGGATGTTCACATCCACAGCTGGCATTTTAACTGTGACAAAAATTGCTGTAAAATTGGGAAGCAAGTTTAAATGTTGAATATATCTATCACCACTGTGATAATCAGTCCTGCTGTACATTCATTGCCAGAAAAAATGCATCAATATCCAAATGTGCACTGATACATTGAGCCAGTAGTCAAAGTTTAGCAATATGGGTGCACATTTTCTGTTTTACCATTTACAAGTGCTATTGACAGCAAAGTCAAATATGCCTTTAGCAAAAAGGAAAGAAGTAATGGGATTTTTGTTTCTCAAGTTCTGCCTAGTCACATTCAACACATATATTATTTTCCTGCCTTACAACAATCTACAAACAGAACTTTCTCATTTCAGTTTTCACACATTTTCTTTGTGTGAATCTCACTGAAATAGGCAAGCTGTCAGTGACAAAGCTTAGTGTCAATCTCATATGAAGTTGAGAAATGAGAATTACAAAAGGAAAAAGATAGTAGCCACAATCAGTCCTGTAGCTACAAACAACTTTTTTCACTTCATCAACCAGATTTTTACTAGAGGGATAATCTATGATGTCACCCATCACTGAGGTCACTGCTGTTTCTGAAGACATAAATTGCTTTATGTAACAGACACGTTCTTACTGGAGAAAAAAACCTCAAATGGAGAATAACACATGCCAGGAGAAAACCCAGCTCTTCCACCATGGACTCCTGTTGTGCCATGACTGTTTTATAAATCTAAGCATTCCACCTCTGCTTGTACAAGCTTTCCTGCTTCAGTCCAAGTCAGGCTTATAAGAACCTTTTCATTCAATAGCAAAATGCTCTTTACAGGTACAGAGCTATTAGTGACTAAAAGATCATGCAAAATGGAAAAAATGGAAGGTGATTCTGTATCACACTCCATGTTCTTTCCTTCCATCTGTGGAAACCTCATCTTATGGCCCAGCTGGGATCTCTCCACTGCTCTGCAGTTTACCACTTAGTCCAGCAACTGGTACTGTTGAACGTGGTGACTCCACTCCTAGACATGGTATAGGAAGACATTGTAACTAATTAAGATGTGCACAATAGGATTTTTGAAAAGGGAAAACAGTTAGGGGATTTTTATATTTATTGTTGGCCATAAGAGTATGAAAAATTGTGAAAAGACATGTAAACATGACGGATCATTAAAGCTAGTTTGCTCAAAGAATTCAAAATTATTGTTTCTAGACAGGTAAAGCTGGAAGATCTCCCTCATTATTCTGGAAAAAAAATGAGAAAACAAAGAAGGATTAATTAACTTCTGTCAGTCAAGTGCTGCAACTAGCCTGGAAAGAGTTGTTTGAGTCATCGTGGGATAAAGAATGTTTCTATATAGTTTTCTATTTTATTCCCTGTTTTGATAAGTTACTGTTCCTGTTGATTCAGTCACATCAAATAAAGACTTTTGTTAATAGAGACTTTGATTTTGTCTAACATGATGGCTGCTTCACAACTTTAGGATGGTTACTCAGGTCACTGTACTAGAGGGAAGAACATGAAATCCTTGAGTGGGGGTAACATAACTGGTGGCAGCATTCTGTTGGGGTGAAAGCAGAGGGCTGATGTGGAGTAAACTGAAGATCACCAGAACTGAAGGATGAGCTACAACAGTAGTATTGTTTTATGGGAACCTTTTTTTCTTGTTTCTCCTTACCCTGCATGGACAATTTCATAACCTACATTTTTTTCTCATCGTCTCACCCTTAAAGTAATCAGAGAAAGAGAAGTAAAGAGTTGGTCATAGAAGTTTATTTTGATTTTTTTTTCCTTTCAATATATATGGGTCTTATTCAGCCAACATCTTATTGATGTTTTGAGACATATTTGGTGGACCTACATGAGTGATTAATTTTATATTTTTCTTTCTACTGCCATGGCAGTGATAAATAAGGAACTGGGTATGTTTCAGGATAGTGAACAGGATGGGTAGTCCTTTTATGCTCCATGCTTTGGCTGAATGTTGGCAATGGTAGAATTGAACTAAAACTAAGTAATTTAGAGAAGGCTAGGTTATCTAAACTAAATCCCATTATTAGCCATAGCTTCCATATTAACATAACCCCATAGCTGCCTATAAGCTGAGCTAGCTGTTATGGCTCAGAGTAGCTGCTTTCATTTTCTACTGACACTAAGCCCCAGGAGAGAATTTCCAGATCTTGAACAAATTTAGACCCCATGCCAAACACTGACATTATGCCATGCTTGTTCATTTTTGTGGGGTGAGGTATAGGTTGCAGGTACTTTGTAGACTGGAGACTAAAAGAAATCTTATGGTTTGCTAAAGTCTTACCAGCAATCTTACTCTGCCTCTCAATTTCCTACTATAGCCATTGGACACTCCTGCTGCACATCAGTCCCACAACAGCCATACCTTACTTGATCTTTTATAGGAAGAGTAACAAGTTTTCTTTAGATTATTTTATTGTAAAGTTCTGAGTACATTATTGTATAGTTTGCACATGCCAATATTTACTTTTCCATATTTCTTTGAGAAGCTGAGATGCATTTTTCAAATGCTTACACACGTCATCTTTGGGCTGTTTGATGTTTGCTGAAATGTGATAGGAAGTGCTCAAAAAAACAGGTTTCCAGTAAATGCATCACAAAGGTTTGTAAAGCAATTTTTCTAGGATAAAGTAACCACTTGTGTAAATTATCGATATTTAACAGGTGTAAGACATTCAGGAATGGGTTATTTGTACTCAGCTACCATAATCTGCTATATTAATTATATTTTGTGGAATGAATACAGTTAACTGTGATCTACTGATTGTCTTTGTTCCACGCAAAGAAATTTAATTACATTTGGAAAATGTAATTAATAATAAATAAATTATTTTAACTGCATAACATTAATTACAATACAATAAAAAGAAGTCTAATTCCATTTGGAAAGCGTTGAAATGATCTCAACAAATTCACAGGACCCCTGAGGAAGGTAAGGGTGTGACAGGTTGGTCAGAGGGATCCCTCACAATCTGGAATACTGACTGCATCCACAGTCAGCATCTTGATTCATGAAAGATATGGAAGGTAAAGGCTCTGAGATTTTAAACAGCTTGTCTGGTGGCCTGTGGTCAAAGGTTAATGGGTTGCCAAAACCATTTCCTGAGAAGTCTGGAGAAGAGGCTAACTATTGGGGTCTCAGGATTTCCACTGATTTGAGATGCCACGGAGCACATTCAGTTTCATAACCAAATCTGTGGGATGTGTATGTTGTTAACAGTGTTCTGTTCCCTTAAACTTGTCATGCTGAAACTGTCACCAAGCTCACCAGTAAGGTTTCTTTCTTACAAATACTCTTCTGCTGATGATATCTCAGATCAGCAACATTTTTGCACTCAAGAATATTTTTTAAAAATGTGTCTACTGATGGGACACATGCATAGGTAATGTTCCTGAGATCACTCACATATTTACCATAATGCTGTTAATCACTGCATAAAGGAGACTGTAAAGCTCCTGTCAAAGCCATAATGAATACAGCATGCAAACACTCAGCTACTGATTTAAGTGGCCCTGCTGGAGCCAAACACATGGGAGCAATGGGAAATATGTCTTAAAATAGTAACTTTTTTCAATGATGTTCCAGTCTGATATGTTGTCACAAACCTAAGCATCAGAGATTGTAGCCTCACTGCAGAACAGTGAGGCATAATCCTTGAAGGTACTTGGCCAGTCAACCAAGCAATATCATAAGAATTGTTCAAGTAAAAAAAAAAGTCTAATTTTATTCAACAATAATTTTAAACTGTATTTGCAGAAATAAGAAACTCAAATACAGTGGTTTTAAAGCAGAAGCTGTCCACCTTAATGCCCATATAATGTATAGCATTATTTTGCAGCATGCTCAAAGCTGAATTAACAAATGGCAAGTAGAGCCCAAGAAAGCAGACTTACAAAAAAACCCAAAAACACTGTGTTGAAAACTGAGATCAAAATAATGTCTTCTTGTAATCTTCAACATGTAACTTTGTATATGCTGCCTATTATCAATATATCTATCTTAGGCTTGTGTGCACCTACAAGCATCTAAGTATTTGTCTGTATATGCACAATCTGCAAAATGAGCTGAAAAAGTAAAGGTGAAATTTTTGAAGAAAACATAATTTTAAAATTCCATATTTATTATGAACAGTGACATGAGTCACTGTAGATAAAGATCTGGGTATTGTAGTTGAAAGATGATATTGTTCATGTGTGTTAAAAACATACTGTGGGAGCCAGAACCATTATTTCTGTGTATATGCCTACATATTCCTCTATATCAGTACCTCTATCTCTACACTGGGATAGAGAAATATTAGCTAACAATAGATGCATCTAATCAAAACGTGTGTGAATGGTATGTACTATGCACTATCATTTCTTTCTGCAATTAATTTAGAATTCAACGGAATAATATGAAGTCTTTTACTACTTAATTAAACTTTTGTAATGCCTGTTTTACCAAGATGAATAAAATGCATAAATTGTATGAGGTGACATCTAATGCACACAAAAAGAGAAATGTAAAAAATCAGAACAGTGGGTACATTAAACTGATTCTTAATAATTGAAACCAATTTAATCATTTGAGATTATTTTATTCTAGCTGACGTAATACTGTAGCAGTTTTATTCTAATTATAACCTGTTTCATTTTAGTCTGCCTTTCTAGTTAATTATTACAGTCAATTTGTAAAATGACATGGTTCCACATTTGCATAGGTCACTATTAAATAAATGAATAGCTGAAATTACTCTAGCATTGAAGTGTCAACTTTGGTAGAAGTCAAGAGGACTTCAAATGTTCTTCTAACACCCCTTAATGTGTTAATGACCACTATTAAACTGCAATTAAAAGGCCAGAGAAAAAATGCACGAAACAGTTAATAGAAAAATAGCAGAGACACAATTAAAACACTTCAGTTTTTGACTGATAGAAAATAAAGGGAAATGCTGAAAGAAATATAGTATGAATCTATGCCTAGCACGACAGAACTGACAGTTTAATGATAACAAATCATAGGCTGCCTTTTTTTGGAGCATTACACGTCAGCTTGACATTAACATCAGTAGTAAACAAGACAATGTAATGATTTTACCTTGTATTTAAATTGCTACTTATTACAGTACTAAATAATAGCTTTAAATAACTTGGTGTCCAGGCTAGTGATGTACTCTGTTTGCATGAGACAGTACTGAAAGATATGTTTAAGTTTTTTGTCATCTTAAATAAAGGATATATGTATGTCTTAGCTGTGCAGCCTACCATGTTTGCATCTGAAACCTTTCCTGAATCCATAACACTGTCATTAGGCTTGTTTGCTCATGAGAGGAGCGAGTAGTGATGATGAAGTTCTAACTCAAAGCAGGTCAGACTTTTAGGTAGCAAGTGGTGTGTATAACTCCTAGAAAGAAGCTCAATTAATCAGAGGTATGCCAGGGCTGTCATATTAAACACTCTTACTTCAAAACCATGCTTTACTGAGAGAGGAACTGAGTATGGGAAGGGTATGTGTGACTCCAAAAGCTAAATTACATTCAACATGAAAACCAACATTATGTCTGAAAGTTTAAATACATGCATCAGAAATTTCAAAGTTATAGTTCCTGCAGGAATTAAAATTTGACCTCCAAGTGCACAGGTATATTTTTTACTACTGTTACATTTTAATCATTCATACAATCTACATCTCTGCAATTGAGAGGAGTTATGTTTGCCGTGGGAAATATGAATTCTTCATTTTCCATTATTATCTGTGTGTTGTGTATGCTCATCCATAAAATTAAATTAGTTTATGAGTTAAGTACTGTTCTCAGTTGCACTGTGTAAAACCAGGTTTGTTTTAGTGATTCAGTGGATTTAAGTAATTTCATTATTATAAACTAACTTGCTTAGTCTTTCTTATGCTACCTAGGAGAGCATTACTGCTCTCCCTAAAATTTCATCTGTGATATTGCTTAGCCCATTGTAAATAAGCATTTACTTCTTAGATCAATGGACTAAATCACCATTGTTCCTTCTTATCATTGTTTCAATTATGCAAAAATAAGCAAAAATATAGATCAGGTTCTTACCTTTTTTTTCTGCTTACTTCACACAAATAGCTTGTATGCTTTTATGCATTCTTCTATAAAGCAGTATGAAAACAAGACTGAAGTTCCTTTTCCCTTGTGTTTATTTTATTAGGCATAAAATGTTCTGTCACAAAAATTAAAGAAATATTCAAAAACTATGTTGCACATTCCTACATGAAGACAAAATTATGATTACAGATGCCCAGGTTTTAAAGGATGTTTAGTCATTTAAAACATAGGTAGGTTCCCAATGGGTTTTTAAGAGGCTACATTATTTAGAAAATCCTGCTAGGCACCAGATGTATTTCTTTGAATTTCTCATCTATGTTCATAATAAGTTCATGTAAGTTCATACAGTGGAGAAAAAAATGCACATAATCAATGAAATAATTGGAATAGATTCAACCAAAACCATTTCATGGGTAATAGAGATTTTCCCATGCTTAAATCTGTGTCCAGATCAATGCAGCTTCATCTGGTATTTAAAGGAGAGATACTATTTATATAGTACAGTTTCTGCACTAACATGTCTATTATTTAAAGCTTCTCTGTTTCAAATCTCATTTCTTTAAAACATTCAAGGTTCTAGTCTTGCTGAGGACTAAACTACAAATTGAATATGAATAGGAAAAATTGAAAAGAGGAAACTATTTTGTCATGTTCAAAAAATTACTTTACTTTTTGAAAAAACACATATTTTTCTGGTCTCTCTGTATTGCCTTTTAGAGCTGCAAAGGATATGAAACATCAGTGAATTGTTTTGAGGAACATGTTAAAGCAGATAGTTTGGCTGGGCACTCAGGTTCACCAGAAATGTGTATGTATGTGATGGTGCTGTATCACTTTTTCAGGTTCAGTATGTAATGTACTGCCAGTTTCCTCTGAAGGATTTCCCTTAGCACCTGTCAAATACAAAGGAAAGCCCAACAGCTCCTCTGCTAGTTTTGCTCCTTGTTGATCCAAACACAGACCAGTTTACACCTGGCTGATGCAGACAGGCAGAGAGCAACAGGTGCTGTCCTTGGGGTGTTTTACAAAAACCTGTTCCCTGGCCCTGGCTCTCTGAGGAGTGCTCAGCCTGTGAGGCCAGAAAAAGGATGTGCTCCACTGTCCAAACAGCACCACGTTCCACTATGTGCCACCCCTGGCCAGACCAGGGCAAGAGAAAGGAGCAAGTTTATGTTAGAGCACAGAGGGAATGTTATCATTCCACAAAGGGGATGCTAAGCTTAGGTAAAGGAAGAATAGAGTATATCATCAGGAGCTCTATAACAAAACATACAGTAATATTTTGGAAGCATAAGAAAGAATAAATGTAGTTTGGGCATTCTTCAAGATATAATAACTACAGCACAGAAACAGAGATGCAGAGGAATAACTCCAGGAAACATTAAAATGTACCAAGCTTAGGGTTTCCTTTACAATTATGCACAGAACCAAAGTGATCGTAATTAATTTAAACACTCTAGTTAACCCTTGATATTAGTAAACATTTTTTAACAGATGGTTTTCAAACATAAATTTGGACACACTGCAAACCAGTGCTAGTAGTCACACATATGTGAAAGTTTGGTGACAAAATATGTGCTTTTTATTTGGGGGAGAAAAACGTGGACCTACAATCAACTTTAAATGTGTCTGGATATTTTCAGTTTGCTTTTAGCTTTCAAAAGGGTTTTGTAAAAAATCAAACCAAACCAATCCAGCAAAACCCTCACCCCATCTAGTAATTGCTTTGAAAAATATTTTGGTGACTTTCATGGTTGTATTTTTAAAGCAGAACTTATATGGAACCAAAGATGAGTATATGTAGGTGTGTTTAATTGTAAAGTTGAGAAAAATGTAGATCTATTTAAAGCAGGAGTGACAGTTGGTGAGCATTGTGATGTATCATCTTGACATGAACTGAATGAGTTAGATTAGTGACTGACACTAGGAATGTCAGAATTTACATTGCAGCACACACAAACTCTGTGGAAATATACTATTAGCACTCAGAGTAAGCAGTGATGAGTAATGAGATAAAAATTGACAGTGTCAATAGTCATATGCCCTCACAGTCAAGAACAATGAATTGTAGTATGTGTATGTATATTAATAAGTGTATATATCTGTCTGTCTGAAATATATCTATAGTAACTTTAATTACACCAAATTTCAAGAAGCAACAATCAGAGACAAGAAAGGGAGTCTCAGTAAGGTCTACTTAAACCCTCTGGAGTGTGATTTACTCTCTAGGTATGTTCACCACAGCCCATGGTATTGGCATGCACTGCTTGCTCTATTTCACTCACCAGAAATTCATCTAACGTGCACATCTAGCTGTACACAGAAAAAGGAAACACACTCTTTAGGAGTTCTTTTTCAAGCATGGTTTTTCTTGTTTGGAGTCAAACAATGGTAAGTTTTACAGGCACAATGAGAAGGAGATACATACTGTAACATATCATGCCTAGCTATTAAAGAGTGCCACTATTGAATGGTTAGTCCAGCTTGATAAAATTTGTCTCCAAACATTATTTTCTGAAATAGATTGATCAGGTGACTCAAGGAATTGGGTCCAAAGTCCCCATCATTTTGCACCAGTAGCACTGCAGATCACCCTGTCTCTGGCAGGAGAGAGGACTGTGGATATCTGGCTCAGGAGCTGTAAGTGTACCCAGCAGCTGCACTTCATGCTCAGCAGTAATCAGGGCCCTGGACAAAGCAGGGGGAAGGCAGTTCTTTCATATTGGTGACCATACAACATGCTGGTGAGGGAGAACTTCTTCAAAGTTCCTCTTGTGATGGAGAAACCTGTTACTGGTGTGATGTGCCTTTTCCTCAGTTTCTCTCTGAAATCACGTTGACAGTCTCAGATTAAAGTCGATACCAACTCTGCCTAGCTGCAGAAATGTTATAAGGGTGAAAACAACAGTGGATGTCTCTGTGGATAGACGATCATTATATTTCTTTCTCCCTTTCTCTCTAACAATATTTGTAATATTCTGACATGAAGTGGATAGAATGGTAGATTATTGACTGCCACTATCAGTGTCAAAAATAATGCCATCTTGTATCAAGAAATTATGTATTTTGCAGTCCACTACCATAAATACAGAGAAATACAAAATTGGCAAGAAGCTGTGCTTTCATCTTCAGCAGCCTGGAGTGGAGTCCTGAATATGTTCTCCTGGTCCACCAAAAGCTCCCACAGAAACCTTAAGAGTGCCACAGGCGTATGGTGGGCAGGACAGCTCTTTAAAGATTTATTCCTCTTTATTTATTAAAAAAGAATTTTATACAACTTTGGTGCCATCTAAAATTAGTAATTAAAATAGGAAAACAGGGAGTGTTTCATTGCTGTGGAGAGTAGGAAGCCATAACCTCTAAGAAAATGGAAGTTGTCAGAAAAAAAATAAAATAAATACAGTAAAATGAAAGAATAATTGTACTTCCCATACGGAAGAGAGCAATAGCAATGTCTCATTTAGATTTCTATTTCCACTTTTTGAGAGGACATGAAATAATGGGCATCTGCATGCTGTATCTGCTCTGTTTTTGCTTGATTTTCCTTCTTGTTGTTCCTCTATAAAACAAAGTTAAGAATGATTTATGTGTCAGGTTTATATTTCTAGTTTTTCTAATGGAGCAATTTTATTTTAAAAGGCAAAACGTATTTTTTAACCTACCAGTGACATCATTCTCCACATTGGATCAATTATCTATGCACTGAATAAAGTTTAATTGAACCCTTTTAAATCTGCGCAGCTGTTGTGCAGTGAAATAGGCAGGTGGATTATCTCATTAGTATTAATCTAAATGTTTTGTGGTCTCTGCACATTTTAATGTGTGTGGTGTATATATTTGGTAATAATTCTTCAGTTGTTAAAAATAAGTGCTACAAGAAAACTTTGATAATAATTTATGTAATATTTGGTTCTTAAACAGGATGAATTAAGGGCATTAAAATGATGAGTGATTCCACAAAACCTATTCCAGCAGACAGAATGAATGAAAGTATTAGTTTGAAAACTTCTGACCTATTTTAATTTTATTTTAGGAATGCTCTGTTTTATGCACTGATGTTACCATCAGGATTTTAGCTGGTTTTCCTTCCAATCAGCTTAGCTAACTTAAATCCTTTTTTAAGGTTCACCAGCATCAAACATTTCTACCCCATCTTCCAGGAATCTATTTTCAAAAGATATTATTTGTTCCTAGGACCAAATTCTGACACTGCTTACACAAGTGATTTGGGAATAAAGCTGAAAAAATGGGCCAGGACCACAGCATGTATAAAATACTATAAAGCAACGGAGTGGTATTAGCTTGGCTATCTGAGAATGTAGCCCCTGGTATTCAGACCTGAAGGTGGAGGATCTGTGGGGGTTCTGCCTGGGGACAATGTGTCTCTGAGCTACCCCCGAACCTGCAGGATGCTAATGTCAGGTAGCACTGAAGCTGCTCGCTGAGAAGCTGGCCTGGTGAATATACCCAGGATTTAAAGGTCAGTTTTGTGCAATTGCTCAGGTCCAATAAAGAGAGCGCTTGGGCAGGAGGAGGGAAGTGTGAGCACTGTGCTGCCCGAGGGGACCCGTCCGTGGGCACGGAGCTGAGCCCAGGGCAGCTCCAGGGGAAAGGGGCAAAGTGCCTCTGCACAGGCAATCTGCTCCTCACACCCAGAGAGCTGGCCTGGCACTGCGAGAGGGCTTCACCTGGAGAATTCATGGGCCTTAACACTCTGTACAGCACACTCTCATATTTCACTCTGGTCGATTCAAAAACTGTTGCGTTTTCCTCTGTTTTTGATTTGTACCAGAAACTTTCAGAGTTAAAGCAGTGTTACAGTTAAATGTAATTTTCATTGCCCTGATCCGTCTTTTAAATTTCATTTTTCTAATCTCAGAAAGGTTAAGCAACAAACACATAATATTCAAGAAAAGTGTAAAGGCATGCTTGAGAGGGGGCCATGGGGAAAATGCTTACAGGAATGCCTTGTTGGCAAAGAGCAATGCTGCTGCATTTTATGTACCTCCCAACAGCTGACTGCAGAAGCTACTTCAGATCCAGCTCGGTTGTACAGCCTGGGGGATTAGTGAAAGAGACCACCCTGGAGGTTGTTAAATAGAAAAAATAGTGTGTCTGCCAGCTGGGGGCCGATTGATTGCTGCTTGTGTGTGTAAGGCAGTGATGAGGGGGAGGTGGAGAGGTGATGGGATTTGCTCCTGAACAGTTGGTTTTGTGAAGGACTCTCACTGCCTCAAAGCTGGTGAGGCCCTTGCAATTGTCCTATAGTTTGTCCCTTAGTGGCTGCTAGATTTTCTTGCTGGAAGAATTTATGGATGTATCATTGTCCTGAGGAAAATATCATTATTAGCAGTGAAGCAGCTTCTTCCTGCCTGGTACTGAGCACCTTCACAACACACTGCATTTCACTGCAAAGAGGATAAAACCCTGCAAGAACTATAAGACTATCAGGTCCTTCTCCTCATGTGAGAGGGATTGCAACAAGAGCTTAGGGATTTCATTAAGTATTGTAAAATTGTGCATAGCACTATTTTGTTCCAGGAAAATAAGATTCTTTGCAGATGATTTGTGGAAATCATCTCTCTTTCTGGCCCTGAGGAAATTCAGCAGATAAAGCAGTGTGTTTTTCAGCCTTTCTAATCTAGAGTTTTGTTTATAGAACCTAAATTAAATCTCTACACGCAAATGAAATGGCTTAGTTATTGCTGCAGGCAGAGGTTAGCAACTGTGGTCTGTCTTACCCTACATGTAAACATGAATTAAAATTTTGTGCATGTTTATCTAAATGCAGGGCATTTATCTGAAGTGATAAACTATTATCTCTTTTTTGATTATACTCAATTCACTTATTTTTTTTTATATTGTCGGCATCATTTGCCCAATCAGGGAACTTGAGATACCTAAACATTAACTATCTGTGATGCTGAAATTTCAGACATTATTTTTGCTTTGTTTTCTGTCTTTTGAATTCTAATCTATGTCAGAGTAGTTGATTTTACCAATGTCTGCTTAGTTTTGTTAATATTCTTTTGAGGAAGATTTTTGTCAGAGATGTTTTGACAGCCCTGTGCAGGCAGCTCCACCTGCTATACTTTGCCCAGGGTCTTGATGAGGTGATCAAGGAGTTCTAGAACATTTCCATTTTTAGCCAAATCTCTGACTGTTTTGCCTCATCACAGTCTGCTCACCAAGATCTTGTACATTGTGGTACCAGGATAATTTTGGCAGCACATCAGTGGTTTTAGACAGGGGAAAAAAATGCTGCAAGGAAAGTTTTACTTTATTGCAGTAAGCTTGACATGAATCATTGCTATTGGTGCTTTGTGTTCCTGTCAGCCTATTGTAAACAGGCACCCTCAGAGAAAGTGCTTTTAGAAGATAGAATTCAGGGGGGAAAAAAAAATTTAAGTCTTGCTATCTCTAATATTTTCAAGGGGACAAGATCTGATCAGAACTGTGAATAAGCCCTAAGTTATCCCGACTGCAGGGCAACTATGTAAGTGAAGTTTTTCGTCTCTATTTCAAAGGACAGAGCCAAAAGTATCTTTCCATATTTCCAGAGAGTCTTTGCAGAGAACAATTCTGACATGGATCTGTGTTTATGTGCAGAATGCACATATTCTGCATCAGCAGTAACTGAATAAGAGGTCTAGTGGACGATACTGTCATCCACAGAATTACTTTGGTACATTTAAGCTTCCCCATAGTTTTCACCAAGTTCTCAAAAATGTGCTGAGACACTGAAATTCCCTATTTCAGAAAAGGAATCTACCACAATGGCCTTTGTAGTGAGACAGTCTGATAACAGCTTAATTTTTCTGTTTCTGTATTATTTGTGGTGCCTGGGTGATTTTTGGACTTGTGATATTTGATGCTATTATATCTGTTGGGCAAGACATTATACACTGACCTATATTAATAATAAGAGTGATTGATGCCTGAGATATGTTAAGCCTGGTCTTGTCAATCCTCTCCTTTTTGGTACCCTACCAATGCAGAACAGGCTTCCTCTGCTGGAGGATGAGGTGAGCCCTTTCTGCACCAGACTGCTCCCCAAAGTCCCTCTTCTACCTCTCATCTCTCTAGTCCTCCCTGCCCTTTTCCCCCAGCTAAGCAGCCCCAGCTGCTGGTTCTCTGTTTATCTGTGGAGATGAGGAGTTGTCTCTTATTTTCATGCATTGCTTGGCCATTTGTATGTTCCTCATCCCCTGAGGATGGTGAGGTACATGTCAGACCCACAGATGTTGTGACCATTTCTAGTAAAATTATGTGAAAAGGAATCAGTATAATTAGAACACTGGTTAATTTGATATTACTGTAATGGAGAAATTCAGTAAGGGTAAGTTTCTTCTACAATAGTGCAGAAAAAAAATTCTTAGTGTGAAATCCAGTGATATTTAAAAATGGTATTGGTCTTTTAGAGCTACCCAGTTCTAAAATATATGGAATGTCTCTTTTTTTGCATAATAAAATGCAATTTTGTGCAATACAAAGGGTGTTTGAGGATGGTGAAATGGCTATAGGTTGCCAAAATTTGCAGCTGGATGTGACATTCTGGAAAGATATCAGAAGGGAATTGAATAATCACAGTTCCCTACAGCCCACCAGCCATCTGATTTTATTTTCTTCATATTTGTACACATGTTCTTGTTTATTACATAATGAAAATGTGACACATGTAAACTTACTAAGTTAAGTGGGGTTTGAAGGTGGGTTTTAGCTGAAGAAATCCTATAAAAATGTCTAAACTCATTTTTTTCTTTCAGGCCAAAGGGTTTTAAAGAGATCAACTTTCTATGTGGCAGCTGGGCTCCCTGTGGTGCTGTATTTTATTTTATATTTTATAGCATGTAGCTTCTAGGTTTAAAAACAAAACACACTATTCACTTCCTGAACAGACCTGAAACTGAATTAGAAAAATACTTGCAAAATATATAAATTGGGAGGGAAGGCAGCATGCTGTGATATGCCTCTTATTCTCCAAAGCCCATAGGAGCACAAACACAAATACAACTTGGCATGAGTGAGGTAAGGAAGGGTTTCTTTCACCTGTATTCCACTGGGAAACCCTTTTCTCTCTTCTGAGGTGATACTGAGTGACTGGGGTACTCACCACCACCACCTAGATGGCCCTTAAATTCCTACACTCTGGCTGTTTCCATCTTGTTCCATCTTCTCAGGGATCTCAGGCTGCTTACCTTGCTACCCCTGTGCTGGCTTAAAACCTTGCTCCTGGCCTGGTCTAAAATATCCTGGGCTAGAAGAGACCCAAAAAGATCATTGAGTCCAACTCCTTGCCCTGCACAGGACAACCCCAAGAATACCATCTTGTGGCTAAGAGCATTTTCCAAATGCTCCTTGAACTCTGGCAGACTTGGTCACATTGTCAATTCCCTGGAGAACCTGTTCCAGTGCCCAGCCACCTTCCAGGTGAAAAACCTTTGCCTAATATCCAAATTAAATCCTCCCTGACACAGCTTCATGCCATTCCCTTTGTTTCTGATCCTGGTAACCAGAGAGGATAAAGAAAAAAATTATGCCCCATTAATTTTTTTCCTATATTTCCTAATCTCTCTGCAGTATATTTTACTAAATGGAAAATACTAATTTCAGGATTTACACTAACAACAAACAGAAAGACCCACTCCACATACTTCCAGATTTCTGGGGGTCCACAAATTGCACAACTTAGCTTAAAATTCTCGGGAGGAGGAAGAGGCTTGAGAGACAATTTTACCGAAAATACTATGCCTGAAAATTCAAACTATGTAGTATCCCACAGTCTTCCCAGCAACATGGGCAGCTTTCACAGTTAACTAAGTATATATCCATAACTCACATACTAATGGTTTAATTAAAAGATTTTCTAAGGAAATCTTATGACAAGGAAAATTCAGTGAGATCCAGTAGGGAACTTGAACTATGTGTAATTTCCTTATATACCTATGGAAAATTAAAAAGAAATCAGGAAATCAGAGGACTTCCAAAGTGGAAATTCCTTTGGGGAAGGGATAGTGCTGGCAACCCCCAGCACCTCCAGAAGCAACTTTTGGAGTTGCCCTTCAAATGGGATTTGCTGATCAAACAGGTATCCAAGGCAGACTGGACTTCTTCATTCAACCTCTTCCCGTGGAGCTACTTGAAGCCCTTGCTACAAACTGACGTTTGTCTTTCCTTTCCTTCCATTCCCAATGGAAAAGCCAGAGGGAAAGTGCATTCCTTGAGTGAGCCCCTGTGCTAGTGTGTCAGGCTGACCCAGGAATGTGCAATCTGCACATGTCTCCTCCATCTTCACCTCACTGTACTTCTAAATGTGAATCCTGAATGGGTCACATGAAGTGAAACAGAGTTTGGAGATTTACTGTAATCACATGCTGACATTTTCCCACATCACTAACCTATCACATGATTTAGCAGGATTGTCAGCTCCTGCGAGAGGGAGGATCAGGACAGAAATAGCAAGGGTGTTGTAAGATGTCATGGAGGCCTTCTGACAGCACAGTGTGGGAAGCTTGCATGTTATTTGCTGCAGTCCCATCTTTTAGAAAAGCTCCTGAGGCTGTCATTTTGATATTAGCAAAAAAAGTAATTTACACTTTAAAAGACACCCAAACCCATAAATCTTAAAAGACACTTCTGTTTTGAGTCTGAAAAACTAAAAAGTTTTGGGCCTTGTTCACAAAATGTGCACAGAGTCTCCAACTTTAAATTGGAAAAGTAGAAATTAAGTTTTTTGGCAAAAATATGGTTTTTACTATTCATAAGCACTTTTCTCTCTCTATTTGTAAAATCAAAGCTACAGAGCACTTCAGAAGACAGAATATTTTGCCAAAATACTATATTTACTCTAATCCTCTTTCTTTCTTTTCCATCTCTCACACTCCATCTTCCTCACTCTATGTCTTCCTGTTACAAAATCATGCTTGTAACATGAAGCTGTTCTTCCACTGCCAATAAAGTGAGAGCAAAGGTAATAGGAGACTTTTCTCATTAAAAAAAACCTCCAGTGCTAGGTCACATCACTTGCTCCTCTAATCCTAAGTGCCAAAACAAACCAGGGACAATCAGAGTGGGAGAACTGAACATGAATGAATTTGATGATGCTATGGTAGCTCAGACTCTCAGATTTAAAAATAAATAAATAAAAAAATACTTTTGCTTAGATTTGCTTTAGATACTGAGAATATCAAAGAGAGAGTTACTTTTGACTTTGGTTTTGCATTTTGTTGCCATTCATTAATTTTCAGAGAGTTTGAGAAGCTTTGCCTACATCTTCTGGGGTTTGTTAAGACATTTGCACTTGTATGGTAAGGCAGCCACACTCTAAAGAGATTGACACTTTCTTTCATGGTCTCACTGAAAAGATTCTGGTTGGAAGGCAGCTGTGTTGGTCTCCACGATACAGAGTGTGATAAAATTGCTGAAGTAGTAATGCAACATATCACTGTTAAAAAAGGCCAAAAATATGGCCAAAAATCATGTGTATCACTAAAAGACTTACTGGTTTAATGACCAGTAGCAGAGAAGCTGGGTGAAAGCAACAGACAGGGAATATCATTCTAGCTGGTGTTCTTGGAGAGAAGGGGATTCATAACAGTTTGCCACAGTCCTCCCTGGTAACACCCTTTGTGAATCCTCAGGCTGCAAGATAAGTGCTCTCTTGAAAATATCATTTTTATTCTCCATTTTGAGTAGCTCACATAGTCTTCTGTCCAGCCTGGATATTTTTATATTTTTTACTGAGATCATTCCTGTTCTCAGTAACAAATTCATATCCATGCTTCTCAGGTGAGAAAACTGGGTATTTTCTTTTGTAAGCCATGTTGAAAATATCTTTCAAACATCTCATTTCCCTCCTTGACTAGGACACTTGATCTCAAGTTTTGTCTTAATTCTCAGCTATCCACCAAGAACCAGCAAAACTGTTATTTTGGCAAAGGTCACATGGAACTGTTTTGAATGGTTTGTGTTCTGCAGATAACTGCTCAGAAGTGAAAAAATTAAAGCATCATCCCGAGGTTCAGGATCATCATCAGGCAGAGCTTGAAGCAATTTAAACACCCAGACAGAATTCACAAGGATGCTATTTTCAAAAGAGGAAATTTTTGCTGATGGTTATCCATTAAAAAAAAAAAAAAATTCCAAACTATCATAAACAAGAACAAACAGGGAAATAGGGAAATGGATATACAAGGTCTCTGTTGTGGTACCTACTGTAACATACAGACTGCTTCCTCCTTCTGAATGACTACTCAGTGCAACATTAGCACTGTCAGCTCAAGGGATTCACTGATGCAAGAATGCAAGAGCTAATCTAGCCAAGTGAAATGCCTGTGTCCATTTAAGAACAAATGAAAACCCCATATAATTTTGTGGTCATTAATAACATTTCCTAAAACGAACCCAGTCTTGTGCTTTGGGATGCAAATTGATTCCTAAAAGGCTAGGGAAATAATTTTGGTTTTTTTATGTATGTATTACCATTTTTTTGTGGCTTATTTAATCCCTCATTCCACTACTACAGTAGGATACACATCTTGATGGATTTATGGTGTGATCCAATATAGAAAATCCTATACTATCATATAATGAGAATTAATTTTTAAAATTTTGTTCTCCTTTTTACCTTCCAGGATATTAGAATTCTCTTCTTTTTTGCTCTTAATCCTCTCAATCCTCTTTTTCAAACTCAACACTCCCCGAAACCTTTCTTTCCTGTTTCCTTCTTACCCTGTTATTTCCCTGCTTTGTTCTCCTTTTCAGTTATCCTATTCTTTCCACATAATTCTTTCACCCTTGTTTCACTTTTCTCTCTTCTGCTGGCCAGTGGGAATGGGTCTGACAGGACAGGCAGAGCACTGAAACTGAAACACATGAACAAGCTCATTTCCACTTGTAATATATTTCTGCCTATATTTTTAATGCTTACATTTACAGTCACATTTCATTGCCTTGTTTTGCTGTTGTTGTGACGTGCTCCAGGCAGATATTTTATATTAGATATTTTATATTATATACTAGGAAAGAGAAGACTGCCTAAACTCTCTTCCTGGCTTTGACATGGGTCTCTCTTCTGGGTGTCAGCAGTAACCTGGAAGCAGGATATTTCAGGATTTCTCTGCAAACATTGACCATCAGCACTGTTAACTTCCTTCCTCCCTTGCCTTTTATCCCTATTCCTCATTCAGTAGTTTGGTCTCTTCTGCTTTTCTCCTTACACATTGGAGAAAGAGGAGGGAGAGAATAGATTTTAGTTTTTAAATTGTGATTTTTGCTGTGTCAGAGTGTAGATGATTTTCTTCTATTTTCTTGTCTTGTCAAATCCACTCTTACCCAATGTAATTCTTCCTTTTTGTCATATGAAGCACAAACCATGAGAGATCTCACTTGCATAGAGGGAAGGCAGTTTTTCTGATATTAATTACATTTTCTGGTGCAAGATACTATGCTGTATCACCCTGAACAGCATTTGCAATGGATACTGTGATAGGGGAAGAGCTGGGTTACTTTTAGACAAGGACATCAAAGCCAGGCCTTATGGTCCAGTTTTCCCATCTGTAAAGTGGCAATGGTATTAATTCAGGCTGTAACCTCCAGAAGCCAAAGCTGCTTTTTAGGATTTCCTAGAGAGGCAGTGATCAGCTTACACATGTGTAATAGTGCATCTGCAGCCCAAGCTGCCTTTGCTCTCATACATCACCTGCCCAGTTTGGCATGTCTGTGTTAATACAAACTTCAAGATTTTTTATGTCTGTCTGCATTTCAATTTACTGTCTCGTTTATTTTCCTTTTTTCTGTGAATATTTTTTTCTTTTGTCTTCATTTGGCTTGCCATTAGGCATAAAGAGGCACTGCTTGACCTCCTAGTGAATTTTAAAATTTCAATAACTTTTAAACATTCTTTCCATGAAAATGTACTCTGTCTGCTCTGTTTCAGTTAAAACACTCAACAAAAGCTGTGTCACAACTTCAGGGGAATCAGGATTCAAATGCACTTGACTCAGTCAGTAGTCCACTCCAAAGAGTTTTACATAACAGCTATTGCAAATTCACGTGGCCATATAGGTAAAAGAACCCATTATACTGAAATAGAGTGGTTACAACTCTGTAGACAATTCTGGGGCTCCTCTGCTGACACCTTTAATAAATTTGTCCCA
>CM067564.1:65660450-65837950 GCA_034336665.1 Luscinia megarhynchos | reverse complement strand
ATGGGAGAATAGTTCTGCTCATTGAAGCTCCACTTATTTACATATTAATTCATTGGATTCTGGGGAAAACGCTATGTGAAGCAGGGAGCCAAGGCTATAGGAAGGGATGGAGATGGACCTTCATCTTATCTCCATATGTCCTGAAAGTGGAACTGGTATAAAGAGAACCAAACACTAGAGCAGCAAGGTAGTTTGACCACTGGCACTCAAGGAAATTAATCCAGAATTTCAGAATTACATCTTATGTGGCTCTGTATCCATGATCTTGCAAATGAACTCCATCCCATTTGTACTTTTTGGGGTCACCTGTTTATTCCCATGGGTTATCCTAATCCTTTTTAATATTGCCAATGCATCTGGATGTCATGAGCAATTTCATTAAGAGAGAGCTGAATTCTTGATTTTTGCTGAGATCCGACTGATGAGATTATATGTCTGTATTATCTCCTTTTTGTCCTTATACAAGTACAGACATAGGAAAAAATGTCAAGGAAAGGAATGTAGTTTCTGAATGTTTTGAAGTCACCAAGGTGCTGGGGAAGTGAAAGCTCAAGGGTGGTCAAAGGATTCCTCAATACATGGTTTTGTTCACTTGTTTTGCAGAGATCCATCCAAATTGAAAAAGCTGGAAAGGCTCAATAGAAATCAAAGACAAGGTGGTTCTCCATTCGAAGCTGAAAATGAAAAAAATTAACTATTATAATTTGACCAAATTAAATTAAGGAAGATAATGGAGCATGTTTGAAAAAGATTTGGGAAGGAAGAAAGTAACTAAATGTCAGCACTACAGCACAACAATACCTGGGTATAAAGATTTCAGGGAAAAATTCAGACTCAAAAGGACAAAAACAAGCCAAAATAGTAAGACCCTAGAACACTTTCCTAATGTCACATTTGGGAGTAAAGATTCCTATGCCATTTCAAGATGTGTTTTGAGAAGTTAATGAAACACAACCACCCAATATGCTTATTGTCAGATAGGAGAGAAAACTCAATAACCTGGGTGGCTTTCCTTCAGATCCTGTATCTGTATCCTATAGGGCTTTCATGGCATGACTCTGTCCAAGTTCTCTGAACAAACTGAAAGACAGCAGACTTCTTCCTCGTTCCCTGAACTGGACTTGTAAATTTGCTTAGGTTTCAACATAATGCATTTCCTTCCCTGCACTGCCTCATTTATACCCATGCCTTTTTATCTTCATATTTATAATGGAAGCTTTTCTGCTGGGCATTCTAAGCACTCAGGTTGATTACTGTTTGCTTTAGAAATTCAAAGAGGCACGATGCACTGTGAGCTCCCACTGCTCAGAGGCCCTGGAGAGGCCTTTGAGTTTTAGATACAATCTTGTATCATGCTCACCTGCCTGGCAGCTGTGGAGCACATCCCACTTCTAGCAGGCACCTCTGAGCTCCAAAGAACCCTTTGATAACTATGTCAACAAAAAGCATCTACTGCTTCATTTTTACTTATTCCTATCACCAAATACGTGGATGTAGGCAGGACACCCAGGGTCTGTCCCTTTCCTATGTACTTGGGAGAAAACAGTCAGTTTCATTTACTTCTCTACACTACACCTGAGCTGTAGGTTCATAGAATCTATTCAGTTCAAGATAAAAGCTATCCTCAGGTGTAAGAACAAGCATTGTTCTCTTAATAAGTGATCACCAGTAACAGTGTTTGGTGAAATTTGTGTGGAGAGACTGGTTGCTTCAGAATTTTAAAACCTGTCATTTCCTATACAGCACTCTACAATTTTATACTTCACAGTATTTTTTCCATAAGTCTTCTCAGAGGCCAAAGTTGCAATATACTTATGAAGAATATTCAATAAAAGAGAATTTGAGTATCGTTGAGAGCTAAGTTCTGCCTCACAGATGTGACCTGAGTTGTGGGACTGTGTTGCATCACACTCCAGGGTTAAATTAAAGTTGGCCTTCTGCCTCACTGTTGCCAGTTCAGGTGATTCTATCACAGGGATTTTATTATATGTCTAATGATGTTTCATATTTTTCTTAATCCCTGACTCCTGAAGTCATACAATTCACTAGGGCTTGATGTTTTCATTAAAAGAAAATAAGTTTCTAGTCCTTATAGGATAAAAGGCAGTAGGAGGACTACAAGCCTGAGAATACCCTCATGGTTGAATGAAAGAAATGTAGCCTCATAATGTTTTTATTTGTTATTTACATCCCATAGACTTTAAGCCAGTTTACGAGTCTGATTGAAACTTTTGAAATTCTATAGTCTTTTCCTGATTGTGTTTATCTATGATAATTCACAGTATGGCAAATTCCTATATATATATATATTTTTATATATGCAATTTTGGATATATGGATACATAAAATATAAGACCAGAGAACCAAAGTATCTGTAGCCTAGTATGGACTGGGCATAAACACAGAGAAAAAGTGTCAGAAAAATAAAGACTCTTTTCAAATATTACTGATCATAATCAGGGCTTCCCACCTCATGATCATAGAGCAATTACATGACTCTTCAGAAATCTTCTGTTGAGTGAGGGAAATAGTATGAAAAAGTTCTCTAAGACCAAAAGCTAGTGTCTTCACTTATCTACCCTTGTAGAATAATATCAACAGGAAAAAAATATTTTGAAAGATGACTCCCAAGAAGTACAGTGTTGATTACCTTGATGTATCTTAGTTATTTCTTTTCAAATATCCAAACAAGGACAAAATACAGTGACACCATTTAAAACTATGCTCATAATTATAGAAATTCCCATAATGGTCCCAAGGAAAATTGGGCTCACTACAGGGGAGCACCAGAAAGACCAAGGACTGTGGCTAAATCAGCACTGGCTGCAGCCAGCTGCCAGCTCTGTCAACTTTGGCCACTGACAGTACTTTCAGCCAGAGGTGTAACAATTGTACACTCCTGTCATATTTTGCACATAGCATATCGCCTTCAAACCAGAATTCATTAATCCAATCTGGTCCTGTTGCACTTGTCTTTTTACTGCTCTTTCCCCTTCTAGGTCATGTTTCCTATGCATTGCACCTCTGTGTTGTGTCTAACTCTTCCTTCTTTGGTGAGGAACATGTTGCTCAGGCACCCCAGATAATTTTTCCTCATATTTGCCTGCTGTAACAAAGATATTTCACTCATAAAGTACACACTAGCTGTCACTTGCATCCAGCACTGTATTCCTCTGTGGAGGGCATGTCACCCATGATAGCTAAGCCAGCTGTCACTCAGGCACAGAACTTCCAACCGTATATCTAGGGCATGTCACTCATACACTTCAGCTGTCCCTTACACCAGATGTCCTTTAAATCTAGCACACCATTCTACATGTATGTGTTCATTACAGCTGTCCCTTTTCCCTATCGCTTTCCTCTCCTGTTCCGTAAATGTCATTCAGTTGTTCACTCCATCTGTCTTCTTCACTGAGTAATCCCTTCTCTGTCTATATACTATGTCACTTAAAAACTCTATTCTACTTGTATCTTATGGCTGCCTGTTGTACCTACCACTTTGTGGTAGGTTTTCAAGAGTCATTTAGAGGCTTTAATAAGTCTCTGAGCATGTAGTTTAATACTTATCATTAGCACTCAAAATTCCCTCAATTTATCTAGTGTCTATGACAGGCTAAGTTTTCTCCAGTGAAGTCTTTTAGGTATCCAAGTTTTGATAGGTGTATATGAGCAAAATGTCTCTTGCCTGGTCAGTGCTGAATTTCTTGAAGCTCCAATTCATGATTAGGTTCACAAAAGATTCACAAATCATGTGTTCCTCCACCATTTTTTTGCTTGACAGATCCATCATAATAATCATTTGCAGAGCATGCCTATCCATTAAAAGGCAGAGAGATTCTCCCTCCCCTTTAACAAGAGACTGAAAAGTGTAGGTTCAAGTCAGGATTATATATAAAATTCTTCCTCCTTTACCTTCTTCCAGCTGTGGTTTAACATGAGATCTTCTCTGCAGTGGAAGAATATCCTAACCAAAGGATTATATTCACTTTGTAATTATGCTCTCTTATTTAATCCCTCACCTTGGTATTTTTAATATATCAGCAACTACCCATGATAGGGTGAGATGAGAACTTCTGACTTGAAGATAGACTTGTGGTTATATGTCTGTCTCTGGCTATATTGCATGAAGAATGTAAACACAGATGAAAGAGAGTTTTGAGAAGAGGTCTCCTGGCCAGTTGCCCTCACCAACAAGAAATACATGCATTTTGTCAGTATTTTTTAACTCTTTCTGAAAAAAAAATTCACCACAAACATCTTATATAAAATCCCATCAGCTGTACCATTCTTCTCACTGATTACTATCATCTATCTTCTGGTTCAGATTTCTTCATTGAGATATAGTGTACTGTGGGTTGGTGAATAAGGAGAGCCAACTGTTTGGAAGTTTGTTTTAAAACCAGAAGTCATAGTGTTGAGCCCTTTTTCACAATTTAACCCTTCACCTGTGGTGTGAAATGCATAGCAAGAGGAAGGCAGGAGATAAAGAATAACGGTTTGGTGCACCATAATTTCAAATATCTTCAGCTTCCCTGCTAATGAGCCATTGAATCTTTAGCTTCATGTTTCTCTGTCCACAACTCATCATTTGAGCTGTATCTGTGGTTTAAGTCTTCTGTTTACCAAACTGGAACTTCTTTTAGGTGCTTACATAACATCCCAATCTTGAACACCCTTGTTCAAGCCCTCATTCCTGAAGTCTTGATTTCTCTAATTTTTTCAAATGTCTTCTCTCACTCATTTTTTCAAGTTTTTCTAATTTACGTGGATGTTCTTTAAAAAAAATGCAAAACTTCCTCACAGGAATGCTTCATAGGGCAGAAATTGGAGGGTTTTGACAAGATGCTGCAGAGTGACCTCTGAGGGAATATGCCACAAACCCTCTTATGCTGTCCACTGCTGGACTCAGCTGCCCTGAAACAAGTGTTAGCACTCCATCATGTGGTAAAAAGTCAGCAACTCACAGAAGCACATGGCTCCTCTGCTAAAACAGGTTGCAAAAGTACCATTTGCTGCTGTGGGGAAGAAGAGATGGAGAAGATACATTGAAGGAGACATTGTTGGACGCATAGCTCAAGATGCAATCTTCAAGGGGGAGCTTCTGCCACTTCTGCCCCTCAACACCTCACCAAAGGAACTGGGATAGACTGAGTGGACCTTACAAAGAAAAAAGATCTGAGGCTGGTAAGGGAAGAGTAGAGCTATTTGACTGAAGGTGAACCTGCTGAAAGGAAAGGGAAGACGTTTACCTAATATACAATTAAAGTGGTGTTTATTGAATTGAATAACACAAAGCTTGTACCTCTGGTCAGTAAATTTAATTAATTAATTAAAATGCTGAGAGTCAGGAACCATTTTGCCTGTGACAAAAAATAATGACATATTTATGTGGTAAAGGCAAGTCCACAGTAAGAATACAACAAAGGTCAATCTTTCCCTTTTTAAGAGAGAGTATTCTTCTACATGAAATATGTGATCAATTTGTAAGAAATTATCAAGACATTTAGTAAAGAGGAGATGGGTTTCTCTAGGATATTTACAGTCACAGAATATTATATGCTTAAAAACAATTGTTAAAAAACCCACATGCTCTGTTTGACAGTTATAAATTTCCTATATCAGTAGGACAGGATCTTGTGAAATGTTTTGATAAATTTAGATGTTTATGTTCTTGGTGAAATGAAACCTTCCCTTGATTGCTTCATGAACTTAAAACCTAAATCTTTCTCAGTGAGACTCATAGGAAGTCTATGGGCTTTCCTGCTGCTGAAACTACTTTTGAGGCTTTGAGTCTAGATTTCTAGTTCATAGATCTGATTTTTCCATGATCATGTGTCCTGCCATCCAGAAGCCAGTGCCTGTCCTAATAGGGCTTTAGTCTGACATCTGAAGCAGGGAAACATCTTTACACTTGCTTACTGCTTGTAGCTGAATATGTGTCTTCGTGAATAAATCTTCATTTATAACAGCAAAAAACTTATCCTAGAAAAATTGCTTCAAGATTTTCCAGTGAAAGCCCTTTCTGTGTAATCAGGTTCAAAAAATTCCCTCAGAGTAACACCTAAGAACTGGGTGGTGCCATGCCTCTTAACATCCTCATAAATGGATAACATCAGAATTATTTCACTGAATGTGTTTATAGTGAATAAGGCCGTCTACACCTGGGGCGGGCTCTCAGAGGTGCTGACAACACTACTGAAGCTGATTGCCTCAAAAGCAAATACACATGGTTTTAGTTTATGTCTGCCTCTGACTTACTAAATGTATTTACAGGCTTGGTCTTGCAACCTGCTGTGTGAATACAATTGCATCCATGTGTGGACCATGGCAAAGAAGAGAAGAAAGATGATCTTCCTTACATGGACTTTTCCCAAATATGCACAAAGCAATTAAAAATGAAAAACCATTGCCCCCACATTTGTCTTCTCCTCACACTGAAGGTCATTGCACTGTCTGCTGTTGATCTACAGAAGTTATGATCTTTGTCTGGCCATTCTTCACAGGGGTAGCATACATCTCACGGAGGTTTCTGCAATATTCCTTCATGGATTCCATTTGTCACCACCAGAGATGACTACCTTCCTTGCAGACTGAAACCAGCAGTGAGGTCCATTTCTGTGGGGAGCAGCTAAGATAGTCCTTGACAGCAAATTAAAAGGTCTGGTCATTGTCCCAAAGCTTCTACCTTGGTTCAGCCAGAGCTTTTTTCCTAAGCAGGAAGCCCTTTTTTTTGACTGTAATCCTTCCTTATCTGTAACATCTATCAAACTAATGATTTATCCACATACACCTTCCATGATGAGCTCAAGCCTGTTGAGGAGGGTTGTTTCCTCATCTGTATTTTACCAAGAACAACAAGGCCTTTGTCCTGACTGGGGCTTAATAGTTCAAAGGATAAAAGCAGTCATGAGCTTTGTTAATACTAATAAAAATATGCAGATTCTAATTGTAGGGCCAGTACTTGACCCTGCAAGTTGCAGTTCACTGACTTGAACATCTTTAATGATTATCTCTCTTAATGTGCCCTGTAATAATTTCTCTGCTTACTAACTACTATTGCACAAAATTAAGATGCATCTGAACATTTAAAAATGGTGCACCTGAATATTTTAAGGAACTATCCAAAGGACTTTTTGAACTTTTGCAGATAATGTTAATCAAGCTAGGGATTCAGAGACTAAAAATAACCCTATATGTCAGGAAGAAAGAACTGGGAAAAATCTGGCCAATTAATTTTTCATAGATTCTAGGCATAATATTCAGGCATACAAGGGAATCAATATGCGAATATTTAGGGGGATTCCAATTAATAATTAAAAGTAAGCTTATTAAAAATAGTCAATGCTTTAAAAAAAATCTAATCACTTTCTATGTTGTAATTACTGACCCAGATCTCACCACTTATCCATGCAGATGGAGTCTTAGGTCCATATGGAATGGTGGTGGAATCTAAGGGGCTCTGCATGAACAAAGGGTTTGGTCAACGTGGAGCAAACTGTACGAAATGAAGCCTGTGTAGATAGGATAGAGTACCATGGATAATGGACTAAAATAAGACATTATACTAAGTGCTACCTAATACAGATTTGCTGACTTGGAGATAAATACTCATTAAAAGTGATAGATTTCAAATAGGTTGACAAAAGGGAGAAGAAAGTAATTACTAGGGTAAGGCTTCTCAGGGGAAAGCATTATCTAGGAGTGCCAGGCAGCATCAGTGTGGTCACTACTGGAATCCATCTTATTCCTAGTGACAACTTTGTTATCTCAGCCATGGAAAGTACAGAAGATTCACTAATTGTGCTTGGGCACCAAAGGCAAAATTTTAAAGAGATTAAAGAGAGTAGTCATGTCCATTATGCAGATACAAAAGATATTTCCAAAGCCACAGGTGACATGCCAACCAATCCTTCCCCCTTACAACCACTGTTGCAGTACCAAAGTATTTGGAAACACTCTTCTGCCAAGAGGATTTTCAAAGTATTGATTCTGTGTTTCTGTGTTCAGACAAAGTATTGATGCTGGCTAACAATTTGTTTGAACCTCTATTTCGATTTGAAATACAGGAAACTCAATAGGATTTTTTAAAATATAGGAAAAAGTGTCCTTTTGGACCTAATACTGAGGATATGCTCTGACTGCCTGCAACCTGTTATCTCTCAGATTCCCAAGGAGATGACTAGGTACTGGAACACAGAAATGTTGGACAGTACAGCACCTATTTAGAAGCAAGTTATTGGCTCTTGGCAACACAACGCAAGTAAGAGAGGATTATCAGGTTTCTGAAGCACATAGATATGAAAAAAGTGATGAGCATCTGAAGTACAAGTTTTGAAGAATTTAGACATTTACAAAGTGAGAACTATTAAAAACTTTGCCTCTGAAAATTATCAAACCTCTATGTTATAGTCAGAAAGCTCATGTTTATAGCCTAAGTATTATAATTTTCCCCTTTTAGAACTGAGATCAATTTGGGGAGGCTAAATATAAAGATCTACAATGCTGACCTAAAATTCAAAACTAGTGAATAAATAACAAATTCCTTGTCATCCAAATTCAGAGAAATCATTGAAAACATTTTATCATAACAAACTACAGTTTGAAAATTATGGATGGTGAGAACAAGAGTGGTGAGAACAGAAAAGCATTAAATGATATTATAAGCACAAGGAAGATTACATATAAACCTAATAGTTGCACTACCATCTGTAGTCCTGCTCTCACAAGAAATTACAGTTTACAATTCAATGGCAAACTGCCTTTGGGCCAGCAGGGCAACCTAAGGCTCTGACTGCCAATCTCACCCAAACTCTGGGGTCAGTGCTTAGACTGAGAAGGTGGGTGACACTCCAGATACCACCATATTTCCTATTAGCTGGCTGTTCCTTGATCCTTATCTTCTTCAGCAGTCCTGAAGTTGTGGATATTTACTGACTGTAAAGTCAAGCACCAAGTGTGGCCTTGTGAAATCACTTTGTAAAGGGTAGGTATGGAATGGGTGCACAGTGCCATGCCCAAGGGAAGGAGCATGTGGGAGAACATGACTATTGTGTCATGCAGTGCAGACGTTTTGGCTGTTTAGCTCTGTTACAGTTTCCACCATGAAAAAAATGGTTTCCATACAAAACAGGAGGGACTATATATGCTTGCAATCAGGGTTTATGTTATATATAACACACTCAAAGTTGGAAACGAAGGGCAGAAGGTGAGCAGCAATCGGGTTCAAAGTAGAATTGTTCAACTTCTTTACAAAGCAAACACCTCTTCCATTTCTTGTGTTAATTAGTGTGGAGTGAGTGGGGCATGAACTGGGGAGCTGGAGCAGACATGATATCAAACAGGAGCAAATGGTTGACAGCTGTTCCAAATGTCAGCACAACGGCGAAAATGTGGGGACAATATGTCTGAAACAAAGTTTCATTTGAGGGGAGTCAATATAATTATCAATCAAAAGAGATTACAAAAAAAAAGGTAGATGACAGCTATCTGAAAAACAGCAAATCCAAAAAAGAACAAGGGTGACAAATATATGTAACAAGCATCACAAGAAATAATAAATAGCTTGATTGCAAATAGATTTGTGTCTTGTGGTTGACTGATAATTCTTAACTGAATTATACTAGATTTCAGAATAAACTCATGCCCTTTTACATTTTTACAGCATAGAGATTCAACAGGGAACAGCTGTAGTTTAGAAAATTAGGATTGGGAAAACTTCGTTTAGGGGTTTTGCATTACTGAATGAGGGAAACTGTGTGAGACAGAAACTACCAATGCAAACTAGACTCTCTGGTGTCTGATAAAACTGTGCTATCTAACTGTAAAGCTCTCTTCATTGTAAAGATAAAGTTAGTAAATTTCTCCATCTTTTCCACCCAATCACTAGTTTTTATCAATCTTAAAGAAATAACATACTTATTATGATTCTACTCCTCTCTCAAATGTGTCTGGAACTAAAATTGCCAGCAGATTAGAGAATTACTGGAGAGGAGCAGACAGACAAAGGAGTGCAGACATGTGGAACCTGATTGAATAATATCCATTCCTCAGAAATACAGGTAAAAAAAAATACTGGACTCAAATTACCATAATCTATGGACAGATTTACCTGTTTATAAATTTCTGGAGATCACTTAAGGATTGAAAGGAGTATTATATAAATACTATCTAGGTATTCCCTCTCTCTGTGGTCTTTCAGATAAGGATTAGCCTGAGAGATGGAATGTTAGCAGTACTGAGATTCAAAATTATTTAATCTTTTTTCAAAAGGTTGAAAGGTGTATTGGGTTTGCATGGCAAGGTTTTGGCAGTAAGGGTATAAGTAGGTATAAGGAGAGGTGTGTGAGAAACTGCCAGAGGCAGTTCCAGGCTTTCCCCAAGTCTGATGCAGCCAATGCCAGGCACCTCCAAGACACACTCACCTCTGGCCAAGGCTGAGCCCAGCAGTGACAGTGGTAGCACCTCTGGGATAACACAGTTAAGAAAGATGAGGGGGAAAAAATTGCACAGCAGCAGCAGGAAAGAGAGGAGTGAGCGACACTATGTGAGAGAAACAACTTTGCAGACAGTGAAAGAGGAGGAGAGGAGGTTTACCAGGCAGCCCCATGATGAAGCAGGCTCTCCCCTTGCAGTCCATGGAGATCCATGGTGGAGCAGAGATCCTCCTGCAGCCTGTGGGAGGCCCCACGCTGGAGCAGCTGAAGAAGGCTGTGCTCCCATGCTGGAGCAGGCTCCTGGCAGGACCTGTGGTCCCATGGAGGAACCAACACCAGAGTAGTTGGTTACTGAAGGGCTGCAGGGAGGGAAGGGACCCATACTGGAACAGTTCATGTAAAACTACAAATTCATGAAGGCCTGTCTCTTGTGGGAGTGTGAAGAGTCCTTCCCCTGAGGAGGGGTCAGTGGCAGATACAATGTGTGATAAGCAGGTGGCCATTCCTTTTCCTGGTACCCCAATACTGCAGGAGATAGAGAACACTGGAAGTGGAGTTGAGTCTGAGAAGGAGGGAGGAATGGGGAGGAAGTGCTTCATGATTTGGTTTTGTTCCTTATTACCCTGCTCTGATTTGATTGGTAAAAAATTCAGTTTATTACCCCAATCAAATCTATTTTGCCCCTTTTTACCAGGATGCTAATTAATGAGTGATGATTCCTTGTCCTTATTCTGACCCATGAGACTTTCACTGTATTTTCTCTCTCCTGTCCAGTTGAGGAGGGGAGTAAAAGAGGGGTTTGGTGGGCACTTGGCATCTAGCCAGGGTCAACTCAACACAAGAGTAAATTTCACAGAAATTTTTAGATAAAAGCAAATTTATATGTGAAATGCAAACAAATGGCAGTGAAGAAAAAAGAGCTCCACACTGGACAAAAAGATGTAAGGGAAGAGATGAGGCATGTAATTTTATGTACTTGAGAATAGGAAAAATTAATGCAGGATATGATACGAGTCTATAAATACCTTCAAAGAAAGATTATAAAGAAGGGATGTAAGTAGCCACAACCTGGAGAAATAAGAAGGATAAAGAAAATGACCCAAAAATAAGACTGAATATGTTTAGCAGAATATTAGTAAAAGGCTGTGATCTGTAAAAGAAAAATTGTCTTGTGTTTGAGGTTCTGCAAGAAGAGATTTCCTAAGGAACTAGGAAAACAAAATATATTCATGTATGAAATGGCCGTGTGATACAGGAGCAAAGGAGAGAGACAATACTGAGAAGGCTGTAAGACCTGTTGGTTTCTAACACTGAAGTTAAAAGTCTATGTCAAGCTGTGGAATACATTCGATAGGGCTGAGTATTAGACAGACACGATTTTTTCAACAGAAATTCATTGTTTGGAACTAGAAGCGTGTTCATTGTCATGATGTAACCAGGGTAAATTCTCCTCAGGAAGAGAACCTGCTTAGAAGAATATTTTCCTGTAATTATCTAAAACATAAAAGTAGATACTCTAGTTTCTAGACTAAGTTCCCTCAGCTATCATAGGAAAAACAAATCCACAAACTTCAAACAAACCAAAGCAGAGCTAGTTGTTAATACATAGGATATACTTTTGTTTGAAAAAGTAGATTTTTTTTTAGCAGCCTGGCCATATCAGAGAATATCAGGAGAGTCAGATTACAATCAAATAAAGCATGTGTGGATCTCAGCATTCCAGTGGGAAGACTCAAGTGTGCCTACACCAAGCTAAAGAGGTGAGAGTAAACTTTAGCTTACAAATCATTAGTTTCCTCTAAATTCAGATGCATAAATCTTGGTGCACTCCTAGACCGTATATGCCAATTTGTTTTTGTTTGAATGGAATGAAATTCACATGCCTCAAAGCCAACCCATGATGCCAAAGTGTGCTGCGTTCAGATAATTGTCAGATAATATTCAAAAAAGAACTCTCATTTGGGACTAAAAGACTTTTAGATATCTCTCTTACATATCAAACTTTCAGGTGGGTTAGCACTGGGATATTGTCATGCTGGGTAAGGTAGACCAGCACAGGGGAGAGGCAGGAGCTTCCCAATTTCAGGGCAGAGTGCCCTGGGCATGCCCACTGGAGAAACACTGGAATCTAGGGAGCTTTGAAACATTGGAGGAAACACCTGGTGAGTTTAGACAGTCACTCATGCAGATGCACATAAACTCAGTAATTCTACTGTATATTCTTATTTGCTGTTAAGCCTTTGACAAGTCTGTCTCCTTCCAACCAATTGGTAAGAGCACTACAGCCATGTCACTCTCTCAAGCTTGTTGTTGATGGTAGAAACAATAGAAAAGATCTGACCATGAGCAGTCTGTAGCTCATAATTTAGAAAGGCTTCAGCTGAATTGATTCAATTGCATAACTCAGTGGATTCGAAGTTGAAGTATGAAGGATTTCTATCTTTGGACAAATATTTATCATCTTATATGGCTTTAAGTTGCTGAAGGTGTAGAGCTAAACTACTAACAGATAAGAATTAATTCCTTGAATCGGGGATGTCCTGTATGACTGTTTATAGTCTTAAATGTTGCAAAGGTTTATCCAAGAGCAGCCACTCCTACCTGTGACTCCCACTACAGTAGAACATCTCTACCCCAGCAACTGCCAGTCCCCCCTTCAGGGCCAAATTGTTGTGTCACATTATCTCAATCTTCTAAACCCCTTGTATCTCCACACCATACTGAAAATGTTTTGGATAGAAGAAAAGAAAGAGATTTTGTTTGAGAATAGGCAAGTAGTTATTTTATGGCAACCAGAGGCTTCTGGAATTATACATTTAAAATTATCTGTATTTTAACATAAGTGGTATCTGAAGCTTTTTCTCTGAGAAGTCTGTGGAAATAAAAAAATCACAACCCTTCATCTTGGGAATATTTTGTAATATTTTAGAACATTTATTTCAGTGCAGAAGTCCCTCAGAACAAGCAGTGGTCTTGCAGTTGGAATAAAGAAAGATGCCATCTGGGTTTCATTTTCAGCTGCACTGCTGACTTGCTTTGACACCCTGAACAAGGCATTTAACATTCCTGTGTCTCAGCATTAAATGATAATTAATTACAGTTGTATCCAAAAGCTCCAGTCAAGATAAGGCCTAAACACACTGGCTACTGTACAAACAAGGTTTGACATTGTCCCTGCCCTGAAGAATTTAATTTGAACTAGATGCAGCAAGCAGATCTGACACAAAAATAAAGAAGGGAATAGACAAGAGGAAGGTAATGAAAATAAGATAATGAGGTTACTTAGGGAGCCATCATAGAACTTGAATGTTCCAAAGCATTAATAAATTGATTAATTAATTATAATTAGCTTTCTCTTACTGCACCACAACCTCTCTACTACAGGTTTTGTTTTGATGCCATTGCAGAAAAAAACCCCTGAAGTATCTAATGGAGAGTAGAGGTCAAAGACTTGGGGTTAAGTCTGACAGGTTAATCTATACATCAGAGTAATAAAAAAAAAAAAATGCAGAGCTGATAAATTGAAACTCAATTGACATCCCTAGGGAGACAAAGCAATATATAGGTAATCATGTGGAATGGGATAACAGTTTTCAATAATGTTTTAAATTTTAAAAAACCCTTACCTAAATGCATTTGCTATTTTATGTTGTCGCAAAAGTCACAACTGAATGGATGTCAGTTTGAACTTTGATATTTCACTTGTCAAATTATGTGATTTTTCCCTTCCTCAATTAGCTGATAGTAAGTGGATATGTTGAAACAATAAGCAGCAGGTCATCAACAGCTTGTGGTTTTGGGGTTTTTTTCCACATATCACAAGCATCGTTTTTCCTAGCTAGTGAAATGAAAGCCAAGGACTTTGACATCAGCAAGGATTTCTCTTTCTCTCCCCTATATCTATGTTCCACACTCTGTGTGGGTACCTTCTGCTATGGGTCAGCTCATATTCTACAGAAATAAATGTTTTCCCTCTGTTCCAATTGCCATCACAATTTCAAATGGGATGGTTTTTTCTCTCTGAATTACTCTGACTTCACTTATTGACTTCCACACTTTTTAATATTCTCTTCTTCCCTTAAACTTCTTCTACCTCTGTCTTAGTTGGATTTGAGATGAGAAGATTATTTACTTTGCCCAAGTATATGAAACAGGCTATATAACTTAATTATAATTATGCCTGCAGAGGGGACCATATAGTGGGCAGATAGAAAGAAACCCAGACAGAGGAGAAATCCAGGCATACAGCAATGCTGATTTGTTGTAGATAACTGGAGCAACAAAGTGCTGCTCCTGCACACTGGTGAACTAGGAAAAACAGTAGAGAAAAGGAAAGGGCTTTCTTTCTCCAGTCATCAGTTACAAAACAGATATAGCAGAGCTTTCCCCTTTCACAGGCAAAACCAGACAGCCAGACCTCTACAAATCACAAAGTCAGGCACAGGACGATGGTAGTCTGTAGATATGCAGATGGAACAGCTGACTTGGAAACAAGGATTCTCTTGCCTAAGAATTTATTTTAATTTGCAATTACTTGAGATTCTGAGGCACCAAAAAAAAAAAAAAAAAAAATAGAGTTTTCAAACACACTCACAAATTTGGAAATGGGGAACTCTTTGAGGAAAGCTAAAGCAGAGTTCTAATCTTGATTGCAGGCTAAAGGCTGGTCTCAATTTCTCTCTGGGAGCTACATCCTGTATACAGTTATTCAGTGACATTTTCAAAATGTAATACATTTCATTAAAAAAATTTGATTTCTAGTAAAATCAGATTTTTTTTTAAAGTGGAAGAAAAAGCATGTTTTAATAGCTTGTATCACTGTCCACCTAGAGTTGAAGCCAATGGCAAAATTCTGCTTATTCCAAAATGACAAGATATAAATTTTAGAATCTAGCACTTTGTTACCACATGGAAAAACAGTTTGAAAGATCTTAAAGGATCCACTGGGTGAAATTCATTGACTGAGAATCAGGCCACAAACACACAGAAATGTATTTTTTCTAGCATCAGATATTTCTACTCCCAATTCAAACCCTTTAAACAGCAACTTAGATCTGCTCTCTTCAACTTTCTGCTTTGGCAATTATTATTTCTTCGAGTGTGTTTCTAGTTACATAGGGGAGAAATTTTACTTGTAATTTTGGGAAATCATTTAGTTATATAAAAATATCTTTGCGGTTTTGCCTGAAATATGCAAGATTACAATATAATATTTTTTGAGACTTCAGTGTACTGCTGACAATGGGAAACAGTTAAAAAATATAAAAGTGATACAAAATATAAGAAACTACTTCAGTTGCAAAGCAACATTTCTTCCTGACATTTTGCACACAGTTTTGCCATATTGTTGACTTCAATTAGTGCAGAATCCTAGACTATGGTCATTGGTTTATTAAATACCATAAAATGAAGTTTGTTTAACTTTCTAAACTAAGGAAAGCAGGGTAAAGCTAATTAAAATTTAATTATCATATAATTAATCATTCAGGCTGACTGTGTCAATGTTGACCAGGTGATGACTGATGTCATCCTTCCTGAGCACTCCTTCCCGCCACATTGTGGGTTTTTCTCTCCAACAACGTGATGTCTTCCACATACCTTTTTTAGTTCCACCAATATTTTTAGTGTTTAGTTCAGAATGAAAACTTAAGGAAGAAGAAAAAGAAAAAACCAAAAACTCCCCAAGTTTCCTAATTTCATTTGTATTTTTTGGGTACTTTCCCTCAGGTATATTTTAATTTAGACTTCTTATTGCCTTTTAAATTTGACAGATAATACCCATAAAATTTGTTAGTAATTGTTTCATTTCTCAGCTTGGCATGTGTAGTTAACCTTGAAAGACTGATTGGATGTTGCCTGCACTGAACCCAACCTTTGCTGGTACCACAAAGGTCACAGAACCACTCTCACTGAATCTGTGCCTTTAAACACAAGGTTCTCTCTATATTGGAATTGCTGTGCTTTTACTGCCCATTAATTCATCATTAAAAAGATGTTAACTTGTGACTCAGTGTAAGACTACAACTTAAAAATCTCTCTGGCATGACGTTCTCTGTATCTGGCACTGAGAAATCAGAAAATCTTTTGAACTAACAGAGTATTTCGTAAAATACAGGCTCATTGTATTTTTAATTGGAGAAATTTATGAAGAAGAAAGGTGGGTTTTTTTACATTTCAGTTTGACAACACCATCAATAATAGTATTCTATACTTGCTTTATGAGAACATCCCACGTCTCCACCTAAACACCAGTCATGATTTTTCTAACTGTTGCACAAAGAAAGAATTCTTTATTTAAAAACTATTCAGTCTACAGTGATTGTATAACAAGTACTTATGAATATTATTAAAATAATACAACTCCCATCCTGAGACACAGTACTGCACAGTGCTAGAGTCATAACAAAATTCTGGATTTGAAAAAAATAATAGAATAGAATTAAAGCATTATGAAAGAAAGACATCTGTTTTTCATAATGTTAATATTATTTTGGGAAATAAAACTCATTGCCATGAAACTTAATTAATGAAAATAATTATTTTCATTCATATTGCTTTTATATTGCTTATATTGGAGAACTTTTGATATTTTACAGTTTAGATGTGCTGAGTGCTATGATATTTAGAGAAAGAAATACAAATCTTGATCTGGACAATTGAAAAATTAACAAAATGTTGAGCAAATATGTGCAATAATGCAGACATAGTTCAGAAATATTCAGGGCAATAGTAACTGGCAACCTTTGCAGGCAAAAAAGTGTTTTGAATGGGAGCTTCATGTCCACACATACATAATTGCAAAATCAATATTAAATTGACATTCAAATCACACACTTAAAATCAGTGAGATATCAGAACCAGTGCTACCAGGAAATTCTGTTCTAACTCTTTACATGTACAAATTTCAATATGGTCTAATTGTGAGTACATTTATTTCTTCTGCTTAACTTTTCAATGGGTTATGAAGATAGCACCTTCCAACTCATGGCCCAGATTTTGGCCACCAGGCTGAGGAGCAGCAGCCATGAGCTATTATCCATCAGGCAGATGGCTCTCCAGAGAAGGAAACAATGCACGTTTGTTCTGTGGCTTGCAGCTGCTCAGAAGATAGCAATGAGGTGCTGAAATTTCTGCCCCACAAGGGGAATGTTGATCTAAGTCTGAAACAGAACTTGTAGACAGCTTAGTCAAACACATATAACTGGCAGATGTTTTTGAAATTCAGTATAAAGTGGTTTACATTTCAGTCTATCACAAAAAAATGTAGGAGCTCCTTCAAACTCTGAGACTTTGTGGCATCCCAGTTATCTGGTTTGTCAAATCAGAGTGCTGGTCACTGCCTTCTTATGAGCAGAGAAGTATGAAACACTCATGTATAGTAAGATTATTGTTATAAAAATGTATTAGTAGCACTTGGTGGGCTAGACAAGAAAATGAATTCTTTATTTTCCTGCTACAGATCAATGCACAAAAAAAGTCTGCAAAAAATGTATGGAATGTGACATATACCCTTGCAATAACTAGTGATTAGCATGAAAACAAAAATAATACATATAGTATTCTGTGTCAGAGAAGTGCTGGGACATTTATTTAGTTAAAATTTTGAAAGTGCATTGATAATGCACCACAGAGTTTAGGCCTGAGACAGTAATACCACCACTCTTTTTGAAATCTAAGAAGGGTCAGGATACAGCAGAGGACAAGACTTTCAAAACCAAGAATGTTGGTTATGATGTAGGTGTTCTCAGTAATGGTAACACCTTTTAGGGGAGTGCCAGAAATGGGCTGTGAGACTCACCTGTCCAGATGTTGCTGTCACCAGAACAGGTCAACCAAATCATTTGCAATTAAATCAATGGAAATTAAAGTTCTTTCAGAGTCCTGTTTTGCTGTCCTACATTAGGTGTGTGTAATAGGACAATGAATAAGAACAAAACAGTATTTATTTCTGTTACTTCCCTCTGATTGTGAATAGGTGTTTAAGTCATTAGTTCAGCTTCAGAGAAACTATGGATAGGTGTTACAGTGCATCTGGAGCACCCACCTAGAGGTAGCAGGAGTGGAACAAGTCCAATAGGAGACCTATGGATTCTGGAGGGGCAGCAGGAAGCTGGAAAAATCAGAGGAATTCTTAAATTGCCATTAAAACAGGTTGTAGATGACAGTGCTTTTGGAGTCTCATCACTCAGCTGAAAGAGAGTCTTATCCATGATGTTTGCCATCCATGCAAAGACTGGAGGCTATGTCTTCATTACTGCCATTGGGCCATTTGCAAGGATAACTTTTTTATCTATAGGCTTAAGTTTTGTCTACTTAGCCCTTCTATAAGATATATAATTTAGTCTATGCAGAATTAGCAGAGGTCTCTGGCAAATGAAAAGCATTTTGGGCTGCTAGACTGGTAGAAAACCCAAATGGTCATCCCTCATGATGTACTGTCTCTGAGTATGGCAATCTAGCAGACTGATGTCGTAAAGTAAATATTTCACTCAGGTGACTCAGGCAAGGAGCACTTGTTTCACAAAAATGAGCAGGCCAGTTTATGTCAGAAAAACAAAAATTATGCAACACCAGGCACAAATGTCTACAACTGCCAAATGAATCTGCAGGGAAATGTAAATACAGAAGCCATTAAAGACTAGTCAAAGTACTTTTTAGGTCTCTAAACAATAACACTGAGCAGATCAGTAACAGAGCCCTCCATAATTTGCAGACTCTGCAGAAACAAAGAACTTCTATTACATTTCATTATCAGATAGCAGCATTCCTGTATTGAAACCCAAATACAAGAGAAACTTCCCTGCCCTGTGCAGTTATTTTGCTCATGAATAGGGGCTCTGTTTAAGATCAGTAGGGTATATACACCTAGAAGGACACTGTGCTTCTGAAAGTTAACTGGGAAACTGTTGACTCAGACTTTGCTGATGAACATCTCATGGCTTCAGGCTCCAAGAGTCTTCATTTACTGTTTTACTTTTTCTTCAGCAGAGTTCATTTAATTTGTAATATATCCAAAGGGTTAGAGTGTCATGAAGTATGACAGCACACATGTAATAAATAATGCAGTATTACTGCTACCTTTAGCAAAAATTTTTTTTGCTTGGAAACAAAAAAGCATGAGTCCATTTTTTTAGGTTGGATATTTGAAATAGATATTGGTGGTAGTTGCAGCTATGCACTGTGGAACAATCCAACATTGCAACAAAATTATAGCCTTTTAAAATAAAGTTCTGAATTCTGTTTGAAAATAAATACATTAATACACTAAATTGCAAATGAAACAATTTATAAAACACATCAACAAGTCAGATTTCTAACTCTACATGACAATAAATGAATTGATGTATATTTGTGTATATATGAAAAATACCTAGTAAAATTACTCAATGTGGTAAGGAGACATGGAGATCAGATTGCCATGCCATCAAAGCTAAATTACTTAGACATTTTATTTATTTTTCTTTACTGTTGAGGAAAACTGCAGAGCAATCCCTACACAGTCACTGGAGATGATCTGAAGTACAGGGAGATTAACAGAAAGATTTGTGTGGATTCCTATCTCTGTCTTTGAGGCACTGAAACTGCTGTGAGCCTCATGCACAGAGGAACCACCAAAGGGCTCTGTTGTACAAACCCTCCAACTGTCCTTCCAGAGAGGGGCCACAAGACTGGAAAAATATGGGTCAAAATGGCTCATTGCTGGGTATGAGCCAGTTTAGGGCTGGATGCAGTCACCTAAATTTAGCCTGCATCTGGCATGAAGCTGGAAACCAGCACAGCCTTGCACATCCTCCTGTGGACCTCCAAGCCAAATCCATCTTACCTCAGGCACTCATATAATTGTCTCCATGTCATGATGAAGCAGTATTGCTCAGAATCACAATTGGAAACTTGATCAGCTCTTTTGGTTTTTCAGTTTTGATCTGACTAATCAGCCAGTGTAAATAATCCTCCACCAATTTGTACTCAGGATCGTGCAGCTTCACAAAATCTTCATGCCATTAGTATGGCCTATATTTGTGGGTAAGGATGTAAAATTAGGATATTTAATTTACTGCTGATGTCATTCTTTGAAAAATCACAGTCTACAAGTTACTTGTGAAGGGATGTGGAGGGACAGACACTGATCTCTTCTTTTGATGACCAGTGACAGGATGTGAGGGAATGGCCTGAAATTGTGTCAGAGGGGTTTAGGTTGATATTTGATAAAGGTTCTTCCCCCAGAGGGAGTTTGGGCACTGAATAGGCTCCCCAGGGAATGGTCACAGCACCAGCCTGACAGAGTTCAAGAAGCATTTGGACAATGTTCTCAGGGACATGGTGTCACTGTGCAGGGACAGGAGCTGGACTTGATGATCCTTGGGGATCCCTTCCAGCTCAGTTAATTGTTGGATTAAGTATACTTCAATTTTAATTTGTAAAATAATCCCTTCATATGGCTGTCACATACATTTTTCTTATAATATTTTAAAGATCAGATTAGTAAATGGTTTACTGCATTGTCAAACTATAAGCACATGACCACTCTTTTCAATTATTGAAACAAATGATAAAGTTACCAAATTTGGATGGAATGTTTCCCTGATATACTTCCTCCAATATATCTCAGCTAACACTTTTGCATTCTTTCAAAAAAGGAGGAAATAAAAACAGGAAAAAATGAATAATATTTTTATGCTTAAAAAAAATCCTGATATGTTGGGTTGTGTTCCTATTTCTCCAAAATCTCCAGCTTTTAAAAATTCAAAGCCCTTAAGTCTTGCCATTAACAGCATAAATTAAAACCACAACTACCAAAAAAATAAAATTTTCGGCTAAGACTATAAAGACATTACACAGGAAAAAGTACCAAAGGGCTGAATTGAGACTGTGACCCTTTCTTTGATTTTTCATTAAAGACTTGTTGGATATAAAGTTCCTAAACTTCTATCAATCACCTCTTGTGAAAAAGTGAGATACATTTCATTCTTTGAGAGAACTATCCTAGGTTCCCATTCTTGCAGAGACATGCTGTGAATTCATGTGCATATAGGTCAATTGATCCTCCTGATGGCCTTGGGGTACTCATGTATGGGGAATCTATGTTGTATTACAAGAATTTACTAAAATTATAAATCATGGTTAAAAATACAATCATATTTACAATATGAAAATGTACACTATATACACACTAATAACCTTAAATGCAAATATTATTTATTTAGCACAAGTAATAGCACCATGGTGCTTACACATGAAAGCCAGGACAAAATACATTAACTTCTTTGAGGAAATATTTCTCAATATAAGGTAACATACATCCACAAATTTTATGGGCTCTTTTCCCATGAAGTTTTCAAAATTAGCAAAAAAGTAAGAGATTATTTTTTTGTTATCAAATAGAAAATTATCTAAATGCATATTTCAGGTTATATTTTATTTATTGATACTGTGGGGAGGGTCTGCATATTATTCACATTTTATATTGTCACATTTTTACTCTGACTGTTCAAGTAGTAGCACTCAGTAAAGTCGGATTCTGAAGTCAATGCTAGGTGTGAAGTCTGGCAGATGATGCTTCACTTAAGTGGTGGGTTTGCAAACAATCCCTAGCATGTCATCCACCATTCTCATGAAATCTACCTAGATTTCAAAGCCAAAATCTGGAAAAGCACTTGTCTATCTATCTATTTCAATAATTATAGTACGCTTTTTTCCATAATATGTGAGGATTAAAGGCAAATCCAGAGATGGATGATGAATGAAAAAGAAGAAAATGGCCTTGACCCATCAGCTTTTCCCTTGCATAATGGAGAACAAGAATCAACTTTAAAATAACAAGAAGGGTGGATCAAAACTTTCCTCTATGCATCTTTGGATCTTCATTTCTGTTTTTATCTTTCCCTGCTTCTTCATCTTCTCCCTCTTCCTTTTCAAATTATATACACTCTTACTCGTAAGTTTCTATCACTCAGTCTACGACTCCTTGCTGGCAGACATTTTCTCTTCCTCACATATTCATTCTTTCTACTGAAAAAACCAGCAAACTTTTCCAAACCATCCCTTCCTAAAAGCTGCCAGTCCAGGCCATTTGAGTCCACCCTCAGCCCATCTAATTTCTTTATACATATGCATGCAACCATTAACTGACACCTCCCCCTTACAGTGCAAATGTATTCTATCTTTCCATGTAGAAGCACTCTGCACATCTGCTGAACACCTTTCCTTTATCCAGTTTCTCCCTCACCCATCACCTTCATTTCAATCTTTCAGAATGGTTTCTGCTGGGTTTTACCAAATCCTTGTGTATAAAATTTTCAGCCTAACTTAGCCTAGCCTTGCCTAACTTAAAAGTTGTGCTGCTAACATTCATAACATTCAACCTCTTTGAGGAGAACTAAAGTGGAAGTTAGGTTTGTCACGTTGGTTTGCCAAATTAAGTGACTGCATACTGTACAGCTTGTTCTGGTAAACTTTCTATTTTTAGAAGTATATTTCGCCTGGATGTGGAGGAGTAGAGGAAGCAAAGCCAGGCTATGTGTACCTATAATTACACAAATTCACAGAACTCTGTGATTTATTCCCCCTAGTCATAAGCCTGCATTGTTGTGAAACCTTGCTGATAGTCCACCCTATAGCAGCTCATAGCAGCTGTTGCACTAGGAATTGAAACTCTGCTAGCTGATTTCATCATCCACTGTCAAGTTATAGCAGCTCTCAAAGAGCAGGACCCTCGTTCTCCCCACATTTGTTTCTTAAGGACACTTCTAAGAGCAGTTCTTTTCCCTTTCCTGTGGTAAGTGGCTGATGTGTTTTCCCCCCAGCCTTCCTCTTGTCTGATTTAGAAGTTCCTAATGAAGTGTGCAGCACATTAGTTGAATTAGATGAGAATTTCTGTCCCTGAACAGACTCTTTCTGGAAAAGGAACAAGTGACTACCTGGGCAGAATAAACAACAGAAAGAATCTGGAAGAAGGTACATGTAGTTCTTGATGGTTTTTCATTCTTAATGTTGGTTTGTGTCAGAAGTATCTCGATAGCACAATAGCCTATGCTAGTCTGCTCACTCTGACACCAGAAAACATAGATGTAGCATTTTATTATTTTTAAAATAATTTATTTCTGTTAGGTCAATCAGTACTAATTTATAGACTGTATTTCCTTAAGCCTTTAACCTCACCTTTACTCACATTACTCTGTAATGTTAGACTGTTTGGAGCTTCCACTGATGCCAGAGGAAATTTTAAAAAACCCAACAAATATTGTGAGACAATAATGGGCAACAAATAATGTGAGACAAGTTTAAAAAAAAAGCCTTGGCTCATTTACTTTTACTTTTGCCATCAGGTTAGTCCTCTGCAATGTAATGAATGGCTACATAGAAGATGGTGAATATAAAACTTCATCAGCTATTTAGACAGAGTTATCCCACAACTATACACTCACAGTAGAACATCATTCATATAGAAATGTATGTCCAGCAGTTTCTTATTTAGATTTACTGTGCAGAAGCTCAAGAAATTACTCACCATTTCAGGAATCAAATGCAGTAATGGTTTTGTTTGATGGATTTTACTCTTCATTTTATGCTCTGAAATTCTGAGGTAATTGGATACTTTTTGTTCAGTGTATGTGTGGTCAGGAGGTAGACACTGTGTGGCTCACAGTGAAAGTAAAAGTTCTCTTGCATTACTTGTGTCATACTCTTCTACACACAGGATATGACCCTGTGACTCATATGGTTCTTGTCATACCATACATTCCTGTTCAGATAGGAAGAGAAAAAAGTACAGTATTTAATTTTTTTATCATTCAACCTTACCTCACTATAAATTTTGCCTTGAGATCTCTTTCCAAAGTGGTATCCTTTGATTCCTGTGTGACATTCCATGATAGATAAATATGGATTTTTTCCTCTCATGAAAACTGAAGAACAGTGACTAGGTTCAGAAAAGGAAGAATTACATCAATGATAGATTGATAGAACCTCAATGATAGAATCTCTGCCTTCCAGAGAGCAAATATTCTACTCCCACCTCAAAAAAAAAAGGCAAAAAGACCTTAAAAACAAAAAAACTTCAATGGTTGCTGAGGTATTGTATGTTTCCCTTTTCAAACATGGCACCATGATTATTATTTGTAATTGTGGCAGTGAACTGATTAAATAAATGATAACAGCTTAGAAATTCAGCTGAGAACTTTAAATTAAAATCCTAGCCTTAATATTTGTCAAAGTAATTGGAGGTCATTATGGAGACAATAATTCAAATCAATGTGAACAAAATAGTAAGCTACTAAGTATAAAATTGGGTTATTCAGTCAAAGTTTTCAGATACTTTTGACATACTTCTGCATTCTACATGATTATTTAGACCACAGTAGAACCAAAGGGCTTGTTATTCCAGAATTCATATACATGTCCCACAAGCACATTCAACAGGATAATATTTACATTTAAAACAGACTAAGAAAGTTCACAAGTTTGTAACTGTCCCAAATTTTACACTTTTTTCTGCTAGCAACTTCTGCTGAAGTCATTTAAAGTTAAAATGTAAATTTCATGCTAAATTCCCTGGTCCCTTAATTCTCCCTAGACAGATAGACAGCATTCACATGTAAAAAATTACTTCTACTCTGAAGTACTCTATTGCTATTGAAGGAATATTGCAGAAAGTAGATTTGTATATATCAAAATGGCAGAAATATGTTAAGCACAACCAAAGCAAGCAGGCATATTACACACTTGTACTCTCATGCAAGTATCTGTATAAAGATAGCCCAGAGTTGAAGAATGTCAACTGAAACTGCATATTCAAACTTTTGAAGACTTTAAAATAAAAATGTTATCTGTAAAAAAGACAGTGACAACATCTTTTACATTTTTTCTATCACGTCAATCTTTAATTTTTAACTGAGAGCACTGTATTTAGAATGGTGCACAGTAAAAAAGGATCCACCTAAATAATAGACAATATTATGGGAGATTTTCAGTTTCTCCTTTTGATGCTTAGATACAACTTCTGCAGATGCCTGAGATAAATAGCAAAATCTTGCTTCTCTTTCCCTTTTCTTCCTTCTCCCTGGATACAAAATGCTTTTCTGTGTGTTCTTTTTGGGTTTCAGCTCCACAGAGACTATATGTTGTGCCATGAACCAAATAGCAGAAGGAAATATGTGAAGAATGAAGAAAAGAAAGCCAAGAAAAGAGGGAGAATAATTCTGGGATAGAATAATCCTGGGATAGAAAAATTCTATATTGTATTACACAGGAATAGGCTTCTTAGAGTGGTGGTGAATGTCCCAAGCCCCTCTACTGAAAAAGTCCAAATGGACTGTCCAATTTGGACAATGCACTTGGTAGTATGCTTCAATTTTTTGTCATCCCTGAAGTGGTCAGGCAGTTGAACTAGATGATCATTGTAGGTTCCTTCCAACTGAAAATATTCTATTCTGTGTGGAACAGAAGTGTTATTTACATCACTCACAGATAAAAAAATATTCTCCTATGAACTTGGTTTAAGTGCAGTGCTCTTTCTGTGTCTCAGACAAATTTCTAGCACTTAAAAGCTAGTTAATCCTTATCCTAGACTTTCCATGCATTGTCATTGCCCTTGAAGGAGCAGGATCTGCTCTGCAGGGCCACTTACTCTTCAAGAAACCACTTTGTGAAAAGTGGTTAAAAAGAAACTCCAAAAGCTCAGTTGCATTTGCTGAGAAAGTTTGCATTTTGTTCATAGAGCAGTAAATTTGCTAGGCAGAGTTTTAATGAAGGTCAAGGAAAGGGCCTGGAAACAGGGTTTATGAAAGTGTTGTAAGATTCATTATTGTCATTGTGCGGAAAAGGATAATTTTCCTAAGAGAAATGGTGACATATACATAATAAAGTCCCTGTCCCTGTCATGACAGCTCAAGAGCATGCCATCGTTACCACCTATGTCACACTGCAGGTGTGCCTGCCATATGGGTGACAGCCGCTGACTTCTCTGATCAACACATAATTATCCCTGAATAAAAATGCACATCGGAGTAGCTGGACATAATGGATTGAGGACCCAGGGCAAAATGCTCTTTGCTGCATCCCGCAGCACCACCTGGGGGTAGGAGGGGGCTGAGGGGAGCCACGGGAGCTGGGGCAACCTGGAGAAACCTGCAGCTCCCGGGCCGCCCCCGGGTTATCGTGTTTATCCTTCCTGTCTCTCCTGGATACGGGAGGTCACTTGGTTAATGGCAGGATGCCCCCGACAGAAAAGGTCCTCCTGATCAGGGCTATTCTCCACTATCTAACCATACATCTCTCTCACAGCATCTGGATAGTTTCCATTTGCAGAGTCCCCTTCCCCCATAAGATAATAAATATCATATCACAAGGATGGCAGTGCTCCTTCATGGAACACTGACTGTTTATTAGAGGCAAAAAGTTTAAGAGAAATGCTAACAATGTTCATTAATGGCCTGCATCCAGGTTTAATGAGGCATGTCAATATGCGAACTGGGCAACATCAGTGGCATAATAGTGGTGGTAAATGGGAGTAATTGTATCCAATTGTACGGCACAGCTTCCAGGAATGAGCCCGAACTGCCAACTGACAATGACAGAGCAATTATGGGAAGGCAAGCGAGCTGTGTCAAATTAGCACTTGGTGAGAACTCATTTTTCAGAGATGTGCTTGCTCTACAACACCACAAGTGATAGCTACTTTATTGTGAGTGATAGGAAGACCAGCACTTAGACTGATGTTCTGATTTGTCAATAGCTGTATTTGAAAGCTTAGTGTCACAAATATATAGAGATATTCAGGGAGAGAGGCACACTGCTCATGATCCGAAGGATAAGAACGTCGCTGAGAAGGTCATCTGTCAGTGTGAGCTGTCAAAGAGAGATCACACTCTATGAAAAGGGAACATTCAGCCGACTTAAGTAATTACCTTTGACTGAGATTTGAAGATGTCTTCTTTTGTTGGCCTACATTGACTGCATAATTTATAATTTACTGCAATCAGTGAAAGGCCAGGGATTGTAACTAAGAAAATCCTTATTTTATTTCTCATAATTACATTTCTTTTTTTCTCCCTTAGTGCCTCAAAATGTAAAAATAAGATATTGATGAAATATTTTTAAGCATCTCACTCAAATCACCTTTATCGTTTAAGATACCATACCCAAACTGGGAATTTTGGGTTTTTTCTCTGGTTTTGGGGGCTTTTGTTTGCAGATATGAGCCATACCTTGTGCCATCTTGCAAAGTGCACTATATTTCTAATGTGGTTTTACATGCTTTGTAGGATTATCAATCGAAAAGGATAAAGGAATAATTCATTTTTTTTCTTTCTAATGCAGAATAAGAGAAAAAAAAAGATTTTGAGTACTAAGCACTGAAACTGTAATCCACATTCTATTCAGAGATACAGATCAGTTTGATATAGTTTTCAGGACTGCAGAAAGATAAGTATTGTAGCAAATATTTTAGGAACTTTGTGGATTAATAGAATTTTCATTGCTTGGTGTCTTTTTTTAAACAGTAATCTCACTGGATCAATGTTTGAAAAGTAATTTTTCAGACGCTAATAATCTTAAAAACAAAAGATAATATATGACCAATTATGCTCTGGGGTATAAGAAGAATTGCATTTTTGGTTTTTATCTTAATAGGAAAAAATATCTACTTACATTTTATTAGCTAAAAATATAGCATGAATTGTTATCAATGTAGCTTTTGAATTTTTTATTTTCCCAGGAAAAAACTAATTTTTGGAAACCTTTCTTTGACTTTCTTTAATCTATTTTTCATGGTGGGATGTTTGGGGTCTCAAACTTTCTAATTCAGACCAGGAAATCTTAATTGGGAAGGGCTGAATGATTAATGAATTGCAACAAAAAGAGACCAGGGATTAGCATGCCTTCTGGCCAAAAACTGTTGTTTAATTCCAGGTGTATTGATTAGCTGTATAGTTATTGACAAAAGAATTAATTTAAGTACTTTAAGTCAATGTTTCTTTAGTTGAAAACTTTACCTTTAGACACAAGGAAATGCCAGTACAAAACTAGTCAATTAATATACTATCAAAGTATTGTTGGAGGAGAAAAGGCTTTATGTCTTCACATTTTAAATTTTAGGTAGGATTTTATTATGTCATGTTAATTTTCCAGGATTCATCAAGGAGCCATATTTAAAATTCGTAATTGTGGGTTTGGTGATGTTTGCTAATTATTTCATGTTTCCTCTGAACTTTAAAGATTCTTCTAAAACATACTTTGTTTTCTTCAGTTTGAATTTCAGTACCTGACATTATTTTAAATTATATGCCTTGGTGATTCTGAAACACATTTTTAATCATTATTTTTTTATGTTTCAGAATTCTTTAGGCCATTCAATTTCCCCTATTGTTGAAAGCTGTTTAATTCACAATGCCTTGAGTACAGGCCCGTCATCTATTCTATAGTGACTATACCACTTAATAATGGAATAGTGCATCAAAGTGCCACTTAGGTCTCAAATTGTTATGTATGACTGTCAAAGCGGTGAAAAAAGCAAAAAGAGAAAAAAAAAAAAAAAGAAAAAAACCCCCTTGATTTGTCTTTACTACTGGAACGTGAATTTGTCAGCCAGGTTTTGAAATCACAACAGCATTGCTTGCATCCCCAGCGAGATGTCGAAAACTTGACAGGTACATATTTTTTCAACTACAAGCACTTCTATAATGAAAACTAAATACACAAATCTTATTTTTTTTTAGCTCTTGACAGATAGTTGTTGCCAATGGGATTTAATGTTCAGGTTTGAGTTGTCAAGAGAAATAACCAATAAGCAATCCAAGTAGTCAGTATACAGATATTCAAAAGCAAAATGCCTGGCTCGTGTGATATACTGGGAAGATTTGAGTGTATAATTAACTAACTGAGGAACCAAGGACACTTAATCTTCCCTCTAATGGCAAGTTCAACCCATCACTGCCTCTCTCTGGGGGACAAACTGTAGCTTGTTTTCTGGTCACCAGGGCCTTTGGTTGTCATTTTGCTCTTTCTTATTCATCATATCCTTGAGTTCTGGCACTGTTTCTTTCATCACTACTCAGACACAGCAAGAATGAGCAAGATAAACTATGGTTCATTTCTGAAACTCTATTCATCACCCTATGTATTTTTAAAGTGTGACTGTTTATCTGCCTGCCAACTCTGTCACAAAATTATCTGCTTTTCTTTCAGACCACAGAAAAGGAATATGCATTTGTGCATTTGTTGCCTGCATGAGCACAGGTTTACAATGTGTACAGTGGAAGCCATCAATATCTTAAAAAATGCTCAAAGACCAGACATTTACCTCCAGGCTATCCACTCATTTATATGACATTGCATGTATGTGCATGCATGTGCAGTATTTATGTGTGGGGGAGTGAAAAAGCAGGCTGGTGCTAAGGGGAATGGCGTGTGGAGGAGGCCAAATATCTTTTTCATTGAGCAGCTCCTCCTCCCAAACCCCCATGTGAGCTCTCAGCAGTCAGTAGGAGTGAGCCCAGAGTGGCAAGAAGTGCCAACAGAGAAATGCTGCTGAATTCAAACTTTGCATTAGAGGGGGCCCAATAGCTCCAGGTGTGAAAGCCCTCTTGAAAAAACACTCCCATGTGATCAAATGGACTCCACCCCACCTCCCCCCCCCCAAAAAAAAAATCCATTTGCTTATGAAGCTCTCTGCTTACAAAATACAGTGAAAGAAAATGGCTGCTGGGAAGAACTGGGGGAAAAAAAGATTAAAATCAAATACAATAAAGTAGCTTTTAAGATTCTGGACATTCAAATGAAGAATGTTGTGCAAGAAGAGACTAGTATGTCTTGTGCTTTCTGGGCCACATGCCAGGCTTGCAGATCAGGAATCAGGGGCATCCAAGTGCTCTCCCTGTGTCACTGGTCTCTGCATGCACAGACGTGAGACATGTCACACAGCTGGTACAGAAGGCTCAGACCACATATATGTCCTCATGTTCCTCTTATAAATATTCACACAGCAGGGAGTGAAGTAGTGATTTTGTAAACCTGTCAGTACAATTGTTCTGGTTGAAAAAGGACTTTGTTTACTCAGTAAAATTTATTACTTGGTGTGAGTTTTACAAAAAAACAGAAAAAGCCTCCATGGAAAAAAAAAAGAGAACATGAGTACATCGGTAAACCCAGGGCTTAAAGCATGCATTGTGAGCAAGGAGAGCCAAAGTGAAGGCTGACACAACTTCTTTACTTATTCTTCTTAAGCCACTACTGTCACTTGTGTACTGTAAATCTCTTAGTTCATGGATCATTGACCCTGGGGACCAAAACGTTTAAGGTCACTGGTATCAGAGTAGCTGCTGTGCTTTTGCATTATGGACTTGATCCTGAAAGTGCTGAGTCCCTGCCAGCCAGAGCTCAGGCTGCTCAGCAGCTCTCAGGATTGGACCTCTGCCCTCTGTGGTAAGGAGCTTTACCATTTTGCTTGGAAAATATTGTATATTTATAGGAAATCTGCTTTCTGAATCAGAAAGCTGTGCCCTTCCTCAACTAAAAATACTAAATTTGAATTCCCATTTGTATCTAAACCGTCATTTGCACACAAACATTTTGGTTTAAAACAGGTAAGTTATTGAGCTCTCATGAACAACAAGAGAGCAGAAATGTACTTTTGGACAGTCCTTTTTGACATGCATATGTAGACATTGAAACATCCATTTTCCCAATTCAGAGAAATTAGAAAAAAGTTCATTAGCCCTTTCCAAAAGGCTGAAAGATGATTATGATATTATTGCCAAAAGACCCTTAATGCACTGGTGGAATAACTGATGTTGCTACTCTATCTCTACAAAACTTACTCTAGATGTTTTTGAATCAAAATATGCATTCTTGTCTGTTTAATGCAGATGCTTTTAAACATTAATTGTACCTGATAAAAAGCTCACACCCTGACTGATACACATGTTAGAGATACTGTTGTTATCTGCAAGTCTGGATAGCTCAAGGTTATATGACTGGGTTAATAGGATGAGACTCGTGGTTTAACGCTCAGGCTTCTGACACACAGCCATAAAGATGCTGAATGAAATACAACTGGCTGTCTCTTCCTAGGAAGCAGTCCACAGGCCTCTGGTGATTGTTTCAGAAGTTAGAGAATATTAAAGGTCCTACATTTCAAAGTGCCTCATTTGTAAAAAGACTTATAAGTGAAATAGCATGGAAGAGACACCCACATGAAGAAAATCTGTGTTTAAATATTTATCTGATGGTTTTTATTTTTAAAAACATAATATTTTGTACAAGGGAAAAAAGATAAGAGAATTATTTTCATGAAACAACTGATCTGTATCTAATCTGTATCTAATCTGCAGAGACATATTAATATCAAAAATAGAGTTTCTGACAAATAAGGCATAGCAAAGATTTCATAATATATTTGATTAATCAAAACCCAAACGGAAAGTTCTGATCTTCCCAGATGCTGATGACTTACAATTTGCTTCAGGGCATTATAAACCATGAAGCACCAAATGCTTGCATATATTTTATAATACACCAAGCTCTGAAATATTTCTGTAAGAAGATCCATCATTAATATCTTACTGCTTCTTTTCCTGGGCTGCATTGTATGGACATAGCATCATGGGCTAATTTCTGAAGAAACACTTCTTTTTTTTTACTTCCTTTTAATCTGCCAGGCCAGCATTCTTGATACAGAACAGACAGCAGGTGATGGGGTTTTTTTAGCAACTGCAAATAAGGAGCAGGAGCAAGGCTCCTCAGCCCTGGTGGCTCAATGGTTAGCCAGAAAAAGGATACAGATCGTTTTATTGTGCTCTCCTTCAGTCCTGGATCCATTTTTGTCCAACCTATTTTGCTGACTTAAATGACATTTGAGAATAATTTTAACTTATATTGAGGACTTGTCCACAGACTACTGGCTGTTCTGTGAGCAACACTGTTAGTGAGCAGAAAGAAAATAGAAATTATGAGAGAAGAAAAAGTGAATCTATTTCAACAAAGGCTTTATTTTTTGCATCACAAATTGCATAGAAACAGAAGATCATAGGTGTAAAGATATTAATAAATGTTTATTTTGCTCAGTCAGAGGATAAGTATTTTGTCAGTAGGTGCAATGAGATACTCAGCATCTGCAGAGTGCTCTCTGGAAGCACTTACACCTTGCAGATGGTTTGTTATCATTCTTTGCCACCTCTGCATATACTGAGTGGGGACAAATATTTCAGTGTCATACACACATCTCTGTGGCAGCATTTTGGAGGAGAGGGAGGGAAGGGCAAAGGAGTGGGCTATGAGCTAATCTAGAGAGGGCAGATCTGTCTAGCACTCCACCTTTTAATGCCAGTAAGGAAAGAAACCGTCTGAGAGTCCATTTTGTATCACAGCATCAGGGGAAAAATTATAGAAGAATATATAAAATAAAACTCCTCATGTTATTTGGCTTCTTGTTTAGATATGGTGTTTAAATTGGGTGTTGCACATGGTAAAAAGGCATGGCTGCTGTTCCCTGGTAATCATCTAAAATATTGAGTCATCTCTTTCTTAAATTAGCAACAAATTTATTTTATGTTTTATGCTAATACATGATGTATTTTGACACTTCTCAAGAGGGGAAAGTTGCCTCAGGTCCCAAGTAAACCTCACAGGAATATTAAAGCCAAGGCTAAGCATACTGCCACTATTGCCCTTGTATTGGCTTCATACATTGCATACATCCCAGAATCAGACTTTCTAAACATTTCACTACCTAGATATATTAGTTTCCATCCCCCAAAAAAGACAGAAAGGAAAGCTGGAATAAAAAAATTGAGAAGATCAAGGAGGAGCTAAAGTTTAACAGACTAACGTGTTTAAATGGCATCAGAAATTGTCCAGATCTTTGTCAACATCAGTGGCATTGTAAATTATAGTATATTAAAAAAAAAGTTGCACTATACACTGGAAATAGAAAACAAGGTCAAGGGTTGTTTTTTAGCTAAATGCTTTATTCAAATGTGGCCAAATTTAAACAAGGTTCATTCATTCCCTCTTCTAAGCCCCTACAGAGTCTGTTTGGCAAAATTCTGGTTCCCATATTTTTAATTTTTATCCATTATTGCTCACAGGAGTGTATTGTGTCTTTTTAGCCCTTTCTTATGGCTTATTTTAGAAACTGACAAAAAATTACTAGCATTTTTCAAGTTATGAGAAACAAGAGAAAGAGGGGCAGAATAGGCCCAGCTGACCTTGAAAACAGGGCTAGTGTCTGCTATGCCAAACTCTAAACTAGCAATGTTGAAGGAGGCTTAGACTTTGGTAAAAGTATCCAAAAGACTAAATGCATTTCTCAGCTCTCTCATCTGCTGGCATCTTTCACTTCCTCTCCACACATTTCTGTCCCTCTTGAACCACATCTGACTTCATCCACAGCTGAAGAATGTGACCTTGATCTCAGGTTACCCTAAACAAAGTAAATGAGTGCAAGTCCAGTTTCTATGGTTTATTAGTAAATCTGTAATTAATCATTATGTGCCACCCAGAATTATTGTCATTTTTATCTCCCTCGACATACCTTTTTATCCTTTTATAGTCCCCCTCCCTTCTACAGTTTTTCCTTTGTTTCCAGTGACTGATTTGGCTACCTTTGGGGATATTCCAAGTTCAGAGTGAGTTTTATATTCTAACTTCAGATCTTACATACTGGAGATACGGGATTTCTATATCTGGAAGTACAGGTTGCCTGGGAGATTGGTAAATTCATACTGTGTAGATGAAGAAACCAGATTCATACTTCTGAAACAGCATTTCATACATAGGAAGATATTATTCTGATAAGTGGAAGTTGAAATTAATGTTGAAAGCACTGAACTGAAGTTTTAAAGGAATGAATGTAAGGAAAGACAACACAAACCTTGACTATTGTTCCCTGTACATGCAAGAGACTTGAAATCTCTTTGAGCTGCTACATAAAATTGCCATTTAGAAGGAAAAAAGTGAGTGCAAAATTGCCACAAATATATGGAACATACCAGAGAATTTGGAACTGGGTCATTGTTTTAAACCAGGAACATTTCAGAGAGATGCAGAAAAACCCAGGATGCAGGAAAATAAAAGGAATGAAAAAATGTACAAAGGAGGATTTGCTCAGAGGAATTGTTTAATTTTAGAATAGGTTGAATAAAGAAAAAATGTTTTTATTTTATAGAGTTAACAGAAGATATTGCTGATTGGTTTTTATCTTATAGTTTGTTACTTGTTTGAGGGGGTATATTTTCTTTTCAATAACAGCTGATCCAATCAGAAAGGACTTTTGACCTTGTAAAAACCTTTGACTTTTACTTTTCATGATGTAAGGACCAGCTCTTATTTACATCCATTCCCTAATCAGCCCCTACAGGAAAATTTAAGGATAAAATGCCATCAGGCCTAGAAATCAGTCAGGTGGACAAGAGGATACAGTTCATTAACTCTGCTGCAGTACAAGGCTGGGGTACTCACCTGTCTCTTCACATCTACCTCCCAGTTACTCCAACTCTTGTAGTGAACTCACATGAAAGAATTATAAAGACAGGCACTATACATTAGGCATCACCATAAGAAATGTTTTCAGACACTCCAATAACTGAATAATAATGGTGAGGGGATTGCAGTGTTGTTTAAACTGAATTCACAAGTTGACTTTTGCAACATGACTAAGTGAAAAGCTGTGATGATAGAGGGATTAATTTATCAAAATTCATCCATGTTCTGACAGGAAATATAAGGCTCTTGTGTGAAAAAAGTTTCAAAACTTGAGGTTGGAGCCCTTGCTCCAGTTAAAACCAAAATCTAATGATTCTAGTTCCTCCACATTTGCCTACACTCACACCAAGTAGCATTGAGCATCCCCAGCTCCCCAAAACAGGGAGGTTCTTTGTGCTAACCCTGAATGACCACTCTACAGTCTGTTGAGTTGATCTGTGTCATCACATGTATTGTGGGAGAAAGGTTTAACCCTGCAAGATGGAAAAAAGGATCTCTGATTATGTGTACTATTTTTCCCCCAAAGCTTTTCTAAAAATTCAGAAAGGAATAAAACACTATTGTGCAGAGTCATCTTTTTTCCTTTTTCTTCCTTCCTTTCCTGCTATTTTTCTTTCTTTCTTTTCTTTCTTTTTCTTTCTTTCTTTTTCTTTCTTTTTCTTTCTTTCTTTCTTTCTTTCTTTCTTTCTTTCTTTCTTTCTTTCTTTCTTTCTTTCTTTCTTTCTTTCTTTCTTTCTTTCTTTCTTTCTTTCTTTCTTTCTTTCTTTCTTTCTTTCTTTCTTTCTTTCTTTCTTTTCTTTTTTTTCTTTCTTTCTTTTCTTTCTTTCTTTCTTTCTTTCTTTCTCTCTTTCTCTCTCTCTTTCTTTCTCTTTCTTTCTTTCTTTCTTTCTTTTTTTCTTTCTTTTTCTTTCTTTTCTTTCTTTCTTTTCTTTCTTTCTTTCTTTCTTTCTTTCTTTCTTTCTTTCTTTCTTTCTTTCTTTCTTTCTTTCTTTCTTTCTTTCTTTCTCTCTCTTTCTTTCTTTCTTTCTTTCTTTCTTTCTTTCTTTCTTTCTTTCTTTTCGTCATTTTCTAATGGATACTTCTTAATAGGAGTTGGAGAGATAAGAATACAGATTTAATTCCTATAATGTTTCTATAATCAAAGCTTTGTATCTGAACAAAAGTGTAAAGAAGGCCATAAATGCACTAAGCTGCATTTCAAAAATGGCATCATAATTGCAGGACTGCCTATCTTACCTTGGCCTCAAGCATTTACCAGGATTTAAATTTATTTCAAACTGTTCTCCCAAGTCTGCCTAATTTTTTTTTTGTCCAAATAGCAGCAACTCACAGTTAGTGAACAAAGCTTCAAGATTTTTTTTTTTTTTTTTTACTTACAGCTAAATTTAACTTTACCCATCCAATAAAAAAGAAATAAGGGAGCCTTTATTATCTCCCTGGATTTCTGGGTATGATACCACATCATAGAGAAGTGGTTATTAGAGACAATGGCCTACCAAGGTGAAGTTTGTAATAAAGCCTATTATGTGGTTTCACCATTGACACTAATGGAATGTAACAGTGATTTAGAATGATTTAATGGTTCCCAGGTTGTGCTCTAATAGTGCTCTTTATATTATGATGTATATCACAAAACCTAATGTGGCTGTTGTGATATATTGACAGTATTCATGCTGTTTCATTTTTTTAGGGGAATTTTAAAAACTGTCAAAAAAGAAAATTAATAGGTTGCAACTGCATTATTTTCAAGGGGTCTGTTTTTTAAATGTATGTGCATAAATTTCTATTTGGTGCCATGCTTAAGCTAATAAATTCATTTGCATTTTTATTCCAAAGTCATAAAAGTGGAATGCATGCATGCATACATCTGTGCATGTCTGTGTCTGTGTTTGAAGCCTGGTTTTAAAAAGATAATCTTGAAATTAGTTTTAAAAATGGGTTTAATGGTTTCAAATGTTCATAAAAGGGGAGTGTAAAACAAGTTTCCTTTGCACAGGCTGCAAAACTACACTAATTTAACAAAAGGGAGACAGCAGGGGGTATGGCTACAGATTCATTCAAAAAACATCCAGACCCTTAGGAGTCAGGTGGCTTTTAGACTTGCACTTAAAGTCTGGAATTTAAATAAAAACACAATCATCCTGGAAGAGAAACAAAGGAAGATGTACTAGAGCTGAGATACCTTTTGAAATAGTTTGTGGGCTTCTCAGCAATGCCTGACCTACTAGCTTTAAGACATTTCTGGCTTCAAGTAGGTTAAGGAGCAGCAGGAATTTTCTTGCATTTTTTAAGTTTTCCCCCCTCTTTTTGTAATTTAAAAGCATGCATCATGAAATATCATTGCTCTAAAGATCAGCACCTTCCAAGTGTGATGATGAGCTACCAGTGAAAATAACCAAAGAACGAGGGTTCTCCCCGAAAGGAGTTTCATACCTGGCTACCCTGTGAATGCTGAAGCAAAGGTCCTTGGCATTTTTTCTGATAAGTGTTTCCTTCCCCATTCCCAAAACTTTACACTTTTTAAAATTAGTTTCCTACACTTTCATGTTGAAACCGTGCACAGATCTTTTGGAGGGTGAAAGAAGGTAGGAACCATGAAACTAATTGCTGCTGCCTCAATTTCCTCATTAAACACTGCAAAGGGAGCAGATCTCAATCCCCACTCAGGCTGAGAATATGTCACCCATCTCTGCTCCCTCAGTAATAATGAAAAAGGGGGAAATGCCACTTTTGCTGAAAATGGAAGAAGGACAAATGTACAAACTCTTACAGGTTCTGTGGAGGGGAAGAGGGCAGCAAGGAGACAGCTGCCTGGCAGTCTGTGTGCCATGTCACAAGAGACTGTCCTGCACTTGTGCCAGGGGAGACTTCAGTGCCTTCTGCTTCTTTTGTTCCCAAATCACTATGCCTTGTGTTGTGTGCTACAACTGCCACTGGCAAAAGCAGGAGGAAACTGAACTGGTTAATATTGGGGAGCCTGCATCCCAGACAGGTAACAGGGAGTGGATGATCCCTCCCTCCTGGCAGATAAGCATTGCTTCAAGTACCTTCCACACCAGCTGGTAGGTGCTGCTGGGACACCACTTGCACTGCTGAAGTGGGAAAAATCCGTGTGGATTCACCCTCCTTTTGGAGGTACAAAGGAGAGTAATTAATTTAAATTACCCAGCTGAATTTGCCCCAGATGAAGTATTGATAGGTTCCCATGATGATTTCAGTACTATCCCTCAAGAGGGAGAGAGCCACCACGATCTGGGAGGAAAAGTGATGTGAGCTCTCAGAGAGGACATGAGTGGAGGTGAGTAGTTTTTGATCTGTCATCACCAAAACAAGAACTTCCCAAGCAAAGAGAGAACTTGCTCCTGCAAAGCATCTTCTTTGCCAAACTGTGCTATTTACACGGCACTGGCTAATTGGGCAGTAACAGGACACTTGTAATGTCCTGCTTCAGATTAGGTTGCTTTAAGAGGTTCTGTGATGTTTGTTTTTTGCTTTTTTCCCTGTGAAAACAGCAGGTTGTGATAAAACTGCCTGTGAAGAGTTCAGCTGGAGCACAGCCAGCCGTGGCCTGATGGGATCACAGTTTGCATTGCATGTGCTTCTACCCTCATGGCAAGGGAATTTCGTGAGCACAAAAGGACAATTTTCCTCTTTCTCTGATTCATCCTCTAAAACTGTCCACAAATTCATAATTTTTCAAGTGTAAAAAACGTATGTACAGGCTGGAAAATGGGTTTATAAATAGAACCTTACACTGAATAATGATTTTGGGGCACTGAACTGAGAGAGGACAGGCAGAATTTTGGAGAAAGTCATTTGGTTTTGACACTGAAGTTATTTCAAAGTTATAAGCAAGATATTTCTCAGGAGAGATTCTCTCTCTTTTTTTTTTTCCTTTTTGTATTGTGTCTTCCTCTGGAGAGCTTTGTGGAATCGTAGAGAATCAAATTAGGCAAAGTGCCTGTTATGTAACCTCATGGTTCTTTAAAAAATAGTGGGAAAATCACTATCACTAGAGCTTCACCCTTCCCAAAGTTTATGTACACCACATGGAAAGTGGGGTCAGGAAATAGTGGAGGCCATATAATGAAATATAAAAATCATTTTACAGCAATGCATAGAAATTTGCATAATTATTATCCCATTTTGACTTTTTAACTTTAGAGAATCTATATGGGTCAGTTTTCCCTGTTTTAATTAGCAAAATCAAAATAACAAGAAATGGCAATTTCCTTCTTTCAAGCTCAAGTGGACTACTCAGCCTGTAGCAATAATTATATTTTTCAAATGTGAGGTACCTAATTTAAAATACGAGATTCCCAGTAGTTGCACAAGTTTTAAGGACAAGAAGTGACAGAAGCAAGTGAACCTTTTGTTCTTACTGCTTCCCAGCTGAAAGTCCTCTCAACATCTAAACTTCATAGGAATTATGTCATTCTTGTAAATAAATTTCTGTGTCAATATTATTTATTGGAAAATATTTTACCCACTGGGGTAAATGAAGAGCAAGGTTTATTAATCAGATTACTAGCATGCTTATTCTAATTTATACGTTCCATGGTTAGCCTTTAAGCCACAGTTGACCTCTTATTTTTTATATTAACTGGAAACCATTCATCAAGTGAGTTACCCCTCTCCTTTCAAATCCACTTGTATTACTAAAAGGTTGAGTAAAGACCTCTGGGGAACAAGGGCAATTTTTGACATGGATCTCAACAGATTAAACTATGCAGGGACAATATAGAATACATTGGAGCAATAACATTATCACATCATAGCCTGATTGAGAGGCATTTCCTTGCATTTTTGTCCTTTTACCATAAGCCAATAGTAGCCACAGGCATTTGACTGGAGAGCCCGGAGGATTGACAGGCCTGGCAGTCATTACACGCTGGATTGAATACTAGATTACTCCAAAGTGGCTCAGGGTCAAGGATCAGTGTGTTCCCTTTTGGCACTAAATGACTTTAATATCCTTACTGTATTAGTCAATTACTTTAAAGCTGCTGCTCTCTGAGCTCTCTCTGCCCCCCTGCAGTTTACTATGGACATTTGAATTGCTCCCATACTTAACCCACACATCTGCTTTTAGCTGTCAAAAGAATAGTGCTACCACTGGAGCTATTGACAATGCAAAATGAACAGAGATACTTGCTGTCAGTGTCAAGTGGCACTTTCTTTCCATTGTTTGTTTTAAATAACTCCTAAATAATGCCATAGCAACACTGCTCCTAACTTAGGAAGAGTCTGGTGGTGGTTTACAGCCTACCTTTAATTTAATCCCAACATGACCAAAAAAAGCAGCAGTAAATTATTCTGTCCACACAGTTAGTTATTCCTTGGGGGATAAAAAAAATGTTTTCCAAAGCGCTGAAGTGCTGTGGTAAGGCACAAAATGAAGGGTTGCTTTCCACTCTTGCTTAAATTTCACAAGAGTCTCTGTGACTATAGCAAATTACACTGCACTTCTGAATTTATTGGTGCAACACGGTGAAGAATTTTATATCATGGCCACTGAACATTAAAAGGTCTGGCTTGGCTTGGTGTTAAACCAACATGTCTGGATTAAATATGAGCAGAACTGATCTGAATTTTAAAACTGCTTGAAAGTCATGCCTTTAGTGTTTTAGTGAAAGTGATATCACTGCACATGAAAGCACATCTGTGCTGTGGGGCCCAACTTGTGTGTGGTGATGTCATTGGGTTAAAAAAACAAGTCAGGACTTTACAGCTAGATACATACAGAAATAATTTTCCTTTACGAATATACCTATTTTCATCTGCATGAGGATAAATGGGCACTGCCTCTTACTGGGAGAGCTGTTGGCTGTGTAGTTTGGTGAGCCCATGTTGCATGCAGGCAGTCGCATTTTTCCTTTTTTTTGTATTAAGCCATAACATGTGTATAAAGACTGGTTGTTTTGCTACTATTGTGAAAAATACTAGTGTTTTGAAAGGAGTAGCACCCTGCCTATTGCTGCCTGCATCAAATTGATCTGCTTTCTGGACAATCCAAGGAGGATCTGTCATGGCAAAGTTACCTTTCTTATGCTTCAGAGAACTGCTATGAACAAGGGCTTTGGACTCTTCATTTAATGCTTGAAAAAAAAATCAAATTTTGACATACAAGGTAGGTGTAATACAGGTCATTGCTACTGGGAATTCTGGAAGATATAATCTCCAGGCTGCCCAACAAATTTAGCAGCATAGTGTCCACTCTGACCTGTTTGCCAATGACAAGGCCAAAGGAAAATACAATCCACTGTGCATAGTAAGCTTCTGCAAAACTTAGGCAGTATCAGAGGCATTTTAACTCCTGGCTTTGGCAGTCTTTGCATTTCACTGGAAATCAAAGTTGCTGTGCTAGGAAGCAGATGAAACTACATTTTGAAAAAAATCTCAATCTCTAAACTGCATGTCCTTGTTATTTAGGATTTTTAGGTATATAAATGTATTGTAGGTAACAGACCAGTAACTGAAATGCACTTATATGATCAGTTCTAAAAGACACACACACTTGCATGTTTTTCAATGCACAACTACTCCAGGAAAACAGAGAGACAGTATGCTATGGACAGTAATATATATTTCCTTTGCAGTGTGCCTCAATTCAGTGGCTAAGCATAATGAATGGTGCCTTGGGGAATGCTCTGAATAATTGTGCTAATTTAAAATTTAGTCAGCAAAGGACCCTAAAAAACTTGATACCTCTTGGTAATGATGCATCATTAGCACTTTTCATTCATTTATATTTTGTTGTGTTTAGGGATTTGGGTATTCAGGAGAAGAAAGGTAGTCTGACAAGAGAGTGATTGAATCAGCCCCCTTGATACCTGGGAGTGACAGAAGGTGAAGTACTGTAGCTGCAGTTGACAACTACTTTAATATGAGCCACTTATAAATATTTACAATTCATAAGTCAATGATGAGCTTCTGTATAGCACATAAATAATACCATAAGTATTTGGCATATTTATTTGGAGCCTGATCATTAGTTGGAAGATAGCTTAGTGTTAAAGAGTTATGGAAACATTTTCAATTAGAAGAGCTTCTTTTGGAGACTGCAGTGCACAGCTATGAAGAAAATAATGCACATGAAACAGGTGAGTTCACACTTCTAGAAAACTGCCATTCTCTCAACTTAATCAGGGGAGCAAAACATCCAACTCCAGTGCAATAAGATACGTAAGATTAACAGAAACTGCTTCTCAATGATATACTTGGCACAGATACCACAGCACTAAACATATGGCCTTTCTGCAGTGCAGCCACAAACATACCTGCATGTAACCAAAAAAGAGTGAACTCTATTTACTGCACGAGTAATTGTGTTGGGGATACATTCCTCTTGATAAGGAATTGTACTAATAAGTTGATTTTTTAGGCTAAATGAGACACCTTGGGGTGCATGGTTTTGATGGGACTGTAACAAAAGGTTGATAGGTTGAAAACTAGGCACCTATTGACTGACAGAGTTCAATATTTTTTGTTCAAGATAGACATTTATACTCAAACTTTTTTGTTTGTTTCTCATATTAAATGTTGAACATTGTTGAAAAGAGGGGAGAAAAAGCTCAACACACATTCCATAAACCACAACCAAATAAAATGAAAAAGCTTACAGAGAATGCATAATTCTTTGGGGTTTGATGTTTTCTTTTTTTTAAAGAAGCTAAAATATCTATATTTTCCTGAACTATTTTATGCAGAATAGTTATCTGTAGCTTCTGTGTCTTTAGTATGAGTGTATGTGATGAGTGCTAAATACATCAATCAGGAGTGAAAACATAAATTGAAACATTCTGGAGCACACTCTTGGATACATTAAAAGATAAACTAACACTCAGCACAGGTAAAACACAATAACTTATTGGGTTAGTATGCCTAATTTTTGTATTTTCTGGACTTTGTAATTCCTTTTTTTTTTTTAATGTAACAATGAGGTTTTACATGACCACTAGGGATGGACACTCCTTTCTTTTCATCCTAGTGGGTAATGAGAGACAACACCTTCAGCCATTATTCCTTCAAGTGCTGAGTGGGAGTACAGTTAACTTTGATAGCATAGAAGTTAGTACATCTTTTATTGCATAGGAAAAAAAAAAGTTGAGAGTAACCTATTCAGCTTAACATTTTCTCAGAGTAATTATACATAAAATTAGCTGCAGTCAAACTTTTTAGCCACTTTTTGAAATCATATTAGCTGTATATGTACACATTTCAAGTCTAAGCATGGAAGAATTACTGTTACCTGGCAATATCCACAGACAAAATTTTAGAGTGATTTTTTTTCATTTTAATTGTTGATAATTTGGTGTTGGAATCTCAAGCTATAATTAATTTTTTTGGATACTGATATAGAAAATCAATCTGCAATGTCTTGCTCATGTCTGTACAATGCAATCGCTCATTAATGCAATTTCAAATATCAAATTGGTGTCTGTTTTCTGTTTAATTTTTATGCTCTTTGTAATAGGAGTCTTCTTGTCATGGATCATCCAGAGGTATGTAAACAACATACGAACTTACTTTGAATGATATATAATCTCATCATTTTCTCTCGTAAAATGACATATACAAATCAAAGAGCCTAAGCATGGGAAGTAACATATTTTGGTCTTGTGACTAATGGTAACCTGGTGCTATTGAATTACTGAACTGTGTCTGAGAACTAATGAGAAAAATTTCCCAGGGGAATCTTTATCCAATGCACTTGGAGAGCACCTTGGGGACTCATTCCGTGTCTGTCACCTTTCCCGTCTCATTGACACTCAGCTTCTTTACCACCATTACACTGTGCAACCATTTCACTTTGCACCTCACGATTAGAATATTAAAAGAAGAGAATACTACACTACTTGCTCCAGATAGCAGAGTTGTTTTTGACACTTAAAATAGAAATTGTCACTGAAATATCACAAGGACATGACTATCTTCAGCTCCAGAGCACTCGAAGAACATTTTAAAACTCAGAGGTGTATTATTTCAAATCCACTCATATTTTTTGTCATATTTCTTAAACAGCTTGGTTTTTTTCGTTTCTTAATTAACAACATAACACTTAAGGATATGTCACTTCATGTAGACCACAAAAATTCTTTTCCTTAGTTAAAATTTGCTCCTCTCATAATAGAAAGGGCTGAGTCACTGGTATTGGTTATATAATAATGAATTTTTAAATTAAGAAATAGAAACATCATTAGCAAAAAATAAATCATTTTCCATGTGGTAAATATTTGGTGAAGACTTGTGAGGTCTAAAAACATAAGGAAAACTCTTCAGTGCATGTAAATTACTTTAGTTTCATTGATTTAAGAACACTGCTGATTTCCCTCAGAGAGGATTTGTCTCATATATCTTACATCCATATTTAGAAGAGCTTTGGTATATCCCGTTAGGGCCAAACCCTGCCTTCCTCTGAAAAGCTCCCTCACTGAATGCACAGAACTGCTCTCATGAGTAAGAGCAGGGAGGATTTGGCCTCAGGGAATAAAGCTCAACTTTAAAAAGTTTGAAAAAGCCCAGCTGCATTTTTATCTTAAAGAGTGCTCTAATTTCACCTGGTTGGTGGTTTCAGACAGAAGCTAATTAAAGCCAATGGAGAATTTTAAAAATGAAGAAAAAACCCCACAAATTAGGACAGCAGGGGGAAAATAAGTTTCCTAATTATATATAATGAGGATGTCTTCTACACAGTGCAGTAAATGTTCACCTTTTCTATAATACTGAGACTATGCTGATTTCTGCTGTGTGGCCCAGGGTGCTACACATACAGCTGCTTGTACCCTTTGCACAAGTGTTTGATTTTATTAGACAGTTCTAGTTAGCCAAATGTCCATGGGGGTCACACCCTGTGACTTGTGCACAGACTGAGGAGTACTGAACACATTTGACTGTTGATGATATTAACAGAACAGCTGCTTTTGTCACTGTGCTTTGTTGACATTCAGAAAGTGTGGGAAGGGGTGACTATTTTGGCAAGTATTAGGAAGAAGTCAGGCTATATGCTGAGTTTGGTTTTGTCTACTGCCAAAAAAGATAATTCCCATAAAATTGAAGAAAACCTGCTGTCATCCCATCCTACTTCTTCTGAAGATGGTGAGATTTGTCCTATGGACTTCTTGAAGACAGTTTGAATGCAGCATTTTCTTCAATAGTGGGCAGCCACTGTGTGCTAGAGAAGATCTATTATATCTTGAAAATATTTGAGTGTACCTGTTCCAGTCTTGCATTATCAAGAGTTAAGTCTTTCATTGTTGACTCAGTGAATACTCTTTGCTCTAAACAAAATGAAAATAGACTCTTGAGGTTGTAGCTTTTCTAGAAGATTCTGTCCCCTTCCCATGAATTCTGAGTTTCAGAGGAGAGGTAAACGAAAATTGGAGCTTGACTTAAAAATTACAATGCTACTGCTAATGTATAGGGAATGAAAAAAACCTGAATAGCAAACTATGTCAGGAATTATCAGTCCTCTGATGTTTGATGCAAGCCTTTGATGGTGTGAAAAATACAGTGATGATGATGAATAGGGAAATAATGTGTCAATGTTCTCTTTTACAGTTACTCTGAACGTATTGAAATTACAAATGTTTTGAGTCTTATTTGTTTTACCAGAGTGAGTTCAAATAATTAGAACTAAGAATAGTCATGCATGTCTCTGACAAGTGAGGATGAAGCACTCCTGCTCAGATGATCTTCTTCATCTCCACTCTGCATCCATTCTGCACAGGGGGAAATAAATGAATAAGAAACAAGGATGTGAAGATCTATATTACCAGCTCTAGCCTGTTCACCTTTAACTTTCTATTTTGAATTTCAGGTCACTGTACTTTATTCCAGGTTCAAAACAAAACTCCCTTATGTTCTGTTGCTTTAACTGGTCTGAGATCTACCATGCATGAACAGAATGTGAAAGAGGAAGCTGGTTTATGGTTATTTTAGAAAAGTTTTTGCTTTTCACTTCAGAGTGCTTAACCTTAAAAAACAAAAGTCTGTGAGCTCTGAGCCTGTCCATTTAAGCTTCCTCTGTTTAAATATCTAGATTTAAATAAAAAAATATGAGAGGTATTTTTGTTTGTTTGGTTTGTTGGTTATTTTTTTTTGTTTTAAGCACTGCTACACAGTTTACACATTCCTGTAACACATGGTAACATACAATGCTTTTGAAAATATGTAGGAGAAACACTCTATGTCAATACTTATCAGGAGGCAGGCTGTGAACTGTATTTCTTTGTCTTTCTCAGAAAGACAATTATGACTGTGGCAGAGTAAGAAATGCTTAGACTCCTGGTTTTGCAGGAACCATGTGAACCAGATCCTTGATTCAGTATCATGTTAGTACTGCTACAGGCAGAAGTTGAGATTTAATATGCATTTAATCATTTTGTGTGACCTCTCTCCCACTCAATAAATTTCTTAAAACTGACTCTTTGAGCTTCTCAGGTATAGTTTTTGATTGTGAGTTGATGAGGCTACGTCAAAGCTTCCAAGGCTTTGGATACCCAAACCCATGACTTTCTTATGTAGAAAAATATCGTAACTAAAACCTGAGGGCAACTGACATATATGTAAGTGCAACTAATTCCATGAATCCTTACTAGTATACAATACTGATTTGTAGGGACAGTAAGTCAAGTTAGGCATATTTCATTATTTGTCATTTTACTTTACTACCTTGGACTTAACAAAGGCATCAACTCAATGTAATTTCTATGTAATTGCACATATGCATAGATAGAGAAATATGCACTTTAGAATGAGTCTCTTAAGGCCAAGAAAGTTCAAATGTAATCCTCCACTGCCACAGATCTGTCTGCAATTTTCCTTAAGCTCAAGTAGGGATGCATAAATAGAAGCAGCAGAGCATTTGACCCATCACTCACATTCAGGACAGTTTCCCTGTTTCAGATGTTTTACGTTAAAGTTACTCTGTTTTGAACAATTAATATTTTCTTTTGAGAAACAGTGAAGGCAGAGAATTATTAGGAAATGCATTATATGAATGTCCATAGTGAAAGGAAAAAAATGAATACAGAACCACTTTCAATACCTCAGTGTCCACCATGATAGACAGCTGAGACAAGAATAGACACTGTGCATTGATGAGATAAATAGCTTGCTCTGAACTTTTGCAGACTTGTGAAAGAAAAATATTTAATTATAACCAGCTTTTCTTTTAGATCTGGGAACACTGTGTTGTGGATATAATGTATTTTGCCTACCTAAGCGCAGTGCTTTGAATAAAACAAATAATACGTGTTTAAGCCAAATTGGTGCCTCTCAAAATCTTTCTCTGCAGACCCCAGAGTCATGTCTCAATATCTTCTTGTTCTTTAATATATAATTGAGAATGTGCTGTGAAACACTAATGTAACTGCTATCTAGCGCCAACAGCAGACAGGTCTGGCCAAGAGGACAAATAAAGTTTATATAGTTTTGTTTAAGGGCCTGATTAGCACTATTTATCTGTCATTCCTTTCAGTTTTTGAGATTTCATTGTATAGAGCTAGGAGCTTAACATGTACTGTTTTGGTCATTCATTCTGATCTGGTTTGTCACAAACAGCTAAAAGTTCTGCTGTAAATGACTTTGATGGTGTCAGTGCCAAAGCAAACGTGGGGTATGTGTTTACAGTCTCCTTTTGATACATGTCTGGGGCAGAAGAGCTATTGAAGCAAATTACTTCTCACCCACACAGAGGGTATTTCTTCAATGTCACAGCAGAGGTCATTGACAGGGCAACTCAGAGGACAGCTTCCGAAGAAGAGTGTGCTTACATTTTCCATAATGCTCATCCAACTTTTCTCAAACGCTCTCAAGAAAAATATATTTAACCCTTTTATAAATAACAAATGCAAATACAAAAATACATCTTTAAAGTCTTTAAGCATCTGCAATATTATATGAAGTTTGCAGGAATAACCAAGAAATGCCCCAGTAGTCGCACAGTTCTGGTAACAGCCAGAAAGATACATCATTTTTGTGTTTTAACAATAAATATTTTTAACTGCTAATCTATTCCGTAAGGCAATATAATTTCTTGTTGATGTTGCTATACTGACCTCTGCAGGCTTTGGAAGTTTGGAACATTGTTTACTGCAATGACTGCTGTGACCTACACAGTTAAATGTAGCACCAGAACACTTGAGGGCTAACATACTCTCCTGAGAGCTGTATTTCTTCTTTGTACTAAAGAACAAAAGGTAAAATAATTTAAGGTAATTATTTGAAAGTAAATGCTCTTGATGCTCTCTTGATGTTAGTTTAGGAAAAGGTAAGGTGAAAAAACAGATATTTAAATAGGACCATTACAGATGTAGGAAGTTGTGGTATGACCAGGTAATTAAGAAATGCAGCCATTTTAGATGAAAAGTATTATTCCTGTTAAGCTTCTCCCTTAAAAAAAAATCTGCAATATATTTGATCCAATTTGATCCAGGCTGCTATTCTGCCCTTAGATATAATTAAATTAGAAGTTGCATATGTTCAGTACTATTTTTATAAGTTTTCTCAACTAGGACAGACACATCAGGATGAATAGTGATAGTTAAATGATGCAAAGTTCCCATATTCTGGATTTCAGTATCTTGAGTTAAAATAATTTCACAGACATGCATTAATCTAATCTGGGTTGTTTTCTGTTAAATACTTACTGCCTTTTTGGAGTTAATTGTGTTCCTTACATTTATTCATGTCCAAATACAATTTTTCAATTATGGTCTGACACTTCTTTTATACATATATATCATTTTTGTAACTTATAGTCATGTTTGGCTGACATACAGAGCTATGCCCTATACCTTGTTTATGTTAGAAACAAAGACTCTCTGAACTGCAGCTCTGTTTATAGCTATTTGTGGTTTAACAAATGACAAAATACAGAAGACTTAAAAATCTTGGTCTGGAAAAAATATCTCAGTCTGGTTTATGTTTTCATCTACTTTCCCTACACTTATTGATTTTGTTAACTGTTTCAGCTATTCACTGTACACTTCTCTGACCACATCGTATTTATGTTGCATGCAGGTAACCAACATTTGAAGAAAAATAAAACATACAGGATGAAGTCCTGACTCCTCTGAAAGCTCCCATTGACTTTAGGAAAGCCAAGTATTTTCCTGCTGTATTTTTGTCACTCTTGCTTCATCTTCAGAATTAAATGATCTCTTTGACAAATTCAAAGTTTATCTAATTAATCTTCCTCTGTAAGAGACTGAGAGATTATACCCTGAGACAAACAGATTTATGGACATGCTCATCTCCACTCTTTGTGGAAAAAACTGTGCGTTTTGGGATGGATTATCACTCATGTTTTATTAAATTTTCTGTAGTCCAGTACTGTTAACCAAGAGATGCCAATAGATGGGCAGAACAGACAGGATTGGCTGGAGAGGAAAATATACATGGGAAGTTGCAGTACAGTTCTTTAAATATTTGGCTTAACATTCATTTCCTCAGTTTTATTTTTTTCCAGTTTTTAGCATTGTCAAAACAAATTATCTGAAATAACTGTGGATTTTGTCTGAGAGATTACTATTCCTTTTATCTGGATCATTTGCATGAGAGTCTCTATATCATCTATCATAATCACCTAACTAGACTAAGTGCTGGTCATCCTTTTGTGATGATTCCTGTGGTGCTCAGAGCTCTGGATGAAGGGAGGAATTTTGTGCATTTATAGGCTGCTCCCAGCTGTTCTCATCCAAATCAAGAGTAGTGTCAGCAATGATAGTAAAGTTTCCACAGAGTGAAATTCCACCACACACCTATGTGACCAAACTAGGGCTAATCTGAAGTAGAAAATAAATCAGTATGGATAGTGAAGAATTTAATTCCTCAAAATCAAATGTTTTACTCTGGAGATCTGGTCCTTTTGCTCTAAAATATTTGCTAATGTTAACATAGCCATATTGTCTTGCTCAAAAATATTGCAAGTGTTGGAGACTAAACCCCGGTGTCTTAATGGTCAGCAGGTAACCAGTATGAATTGGCAAAGTCAGACTTGCTGCTGGCTATGTGATTCCCCCCACTTGCACCTCCCAAAAGGAAGCTCTGGGGAATTGCAGGTAAAGGTAACACAACAGCAGCAATGGTCATTGTCAGTCCATTCTCATACTCAACTACACTGCAAACTGAAATTCTGAGAAACCTGAACTGGCTTGGTGGACTTTATGTTGTCATATGGTGTAGTGCAAAGAGGAAAAGCCTAGGCTTTGATTTAGCAAAATGCGTTCTGGCTCTGGGAACCCATGCCAGAAAAATACCTTTACAGCAAGGACTGTCTGGGGCTGGCCAGGCACACATGGGCAGAGAGCTGAAGGCTGGAGGCTCTTGTGTCCCCTTACAATGGGCATGTTAGAGGGCTGTCCCAGGTGTGTCTTCAGCTGTAGTTCCACCAACAAGTAACTCCTCAGAGCCTGCCAGTGGTGTCTCTAGTAAATGCTGCAAGTCTCCGAGTACAATGCAAATTGGAACCAGGAAAGCTTTCCACAGCACACTAAATTAATAACCTGGATGCACCCTGAGCACGGGTGCCAGAATTGTTTATCTATGTCAGCATAACTAACCAGAGGAGGTATGATGTGGCTGTTTTTCCTGGGACATTTCAAGACTGTTATGACATTCAGTATGTAGCTGTTCCATTAACCTGGAATATAGGCTGGAGGACCACTGAAATTTAAGATGTCATACATTTTTTCTTTTGCTATGCTTGCAGTTAGATAACATACTAAATTCCAAAGCTCTAAAGAAAATTCACAGTATTTAAATTACGGCTCTTTGTGTATGGAACCCAGGTTACAGCACCTGGATAAGTGGTCTAAGAAACCATCAAAGCCTTCTTTGGACTGTCAGCCTCGATTGCTTGGTGCTCACATCAGGTCTGTGCTGAAATGCACATAATCATTAAGTATTACATTCCCATACTTTCCTGTTTTGATGGAAATTTGGGGCAGGATTGTGCCCTGATTCTGTCAATGTAAAGAGCATAGTTTTGCTTTTGCCCTAGAAGTTTCTAATATGTGCTCATTTCTCTCTTGGATCTCTGTGAAAGTAGTTGAGCAGGATGTCAGCTCCTTTTTATTTTTCTAAGCACAAGCCTTGTTACGTTTTGCTTAATCTTCCATCCGTATGGTGACATGTAAAACTGAAGCTTGACCATTTAAGAGTTCAGCAATACACAGGCTCCCAGCAGGTCCCCCCAGGGCACTATGTCAGATGGTATTAGCAGAAGAACCAAAGCGAGTGTCCCTGCTGCACTGCTTGGACATGTATAACTGGAGCATTCTGCAATCACAGAGTACCATGTGTACAACAAACTGTAAGCTCCCTCTAGACCATAATACAACTTTCCACACATGCCTTTAAAACTAAATTGTGTTACAGTTGCTCTAAGAAATAGAGATAAAGAAGTAAAATGGCAAGTCAGTAAAACAGCATCTTTGCCCTATTTTCCCTTTTGAAATCTATTTTCTGATGGAGATGTAAAATTCTGTGTAGGGCCAGATACACCTCATTGTGTACTACTGCTCCTATGAAAAGGAGTAGACTTTATGCAATTTAGGTGGCACAGAGCAGATACAATAGGGACTGTGTCCCTTTTTGCAGCATCTGTGATGCTCTTTATGCAATAGACTAGATTTGACTGATATAAGCAGAAGCACCCATCAATCACACAGAGATTTTATTTTGCATACTTCAGGGGCTGAACTTGTCTCAGTACATCTGAGACAGTGGACATAAAGCCTTTTTCTGATGTTTTCTGATTTTTAAAAAAACCCCACTATAGGATGTCTAGTGTGCAAATAGACTTTGCACTGTACTATAACTATCAGTAATGGTGTGCAGGCTACAATTTAAGGAGAACTATTAGCCTTCTATTACTAGAGAGCATGCAAAAATAATAATATGGGAAAAGACAGCACCCTAGTGGGGTGAAACAAAGAACACTGAACACTTTTTAGCCTGATTGTACACAGCCTCAATAGCAGCACTTCTTGCTCACACAAAAAAGTTCCTTCCTGGGAAACGTGGTTGTTATACAGTGACACTGTATTCTTCTTTTACAATGGCTTTAATTTGGTAAAGTACCTTGTTCTCACCTGGGTCTTTGAGCAATTTTATGGTCTCACTGGAGTGAAAAAGGCTGCTCATGAGCTCAAAGTTAGGACCATCCTTAAGAGTTAATCCAAATATGGCCTCCAAATTTTGTTGGCTTTCACATTTTCTGACATGAGGAATTGAATCTATTTTAGCTTAATTTATCAGTTTGATTTTCTCTGTGTTTTGTTTTTTTCCTCCTTAGCTGCTCTTGGTTGTTTTTTAGATCTTCAAAGAATTTAATGCAGCTTTTTTAGTTTAGTGATGCTAATGACAGGAATTTTTTAATTTTTAGCACAGTTTACAACCAAGCTGACAACATTGTTTGACAAGTGGGTGAAAACTGGAGTGGAGAGAAACCTCTTTTTGTGAAATTATCCTCTACTTATTTAGACCATGAAAAGAAACTGAGTCCAGACTAAAGCCAAGACAAAAATTAAACATTTTAACCACAAAATGGAGAGAAATGGCATCATCTGGGCATATACTTGTAAGGTAGTCTGACCCCTTGGTACATAATGACTCGAAGTCTGGGCCATGATAACTTCTTTCTTTCATTTAAATACTGCTGGAGTGCTGCCACATTTTCTGAAGTGAATGGCAAACCCTCCCCTCCAGACATTAGAAACAAGTAATCGAGCAAAGTAACTATCTCTTTGTGCCCCAAGATTAATTTATACATTTTTTTTAAAGAAAATATTTACATTAAGTGAATATATTTTTGCAGATGATAAGTGAGAACTTCCAGCACGTATGTCTGAGTTAAAGGTCTTTGGGCACAAGATTGAAGAGTCAGATAATTTCTTCTCCTTCTAAGTGCAAAGACAGTTGAAGTCCTACTGCCTTGAACAAAAAGATTGCCCATGTATCTTTTGCCTTTGTAAGCACGAAGTGCAACAGACCTCTTGCTATAATTTCAACAGTAGCAACATGGAACAGGTTGAGTCTTTCAAATGAATGGTATGTTTAGCCAAACAATTTTTAGCAACTCATTTTCTTTGCATAGAAATAAATAAAGTCCATTTTATACTGCAATATGCAGCCAAGAAAAGTGTGGCTTTTAGGAGACCTATAGGAGTGGTTTTTGCCTGTTTCCACTCCACTCTCTGAATATCCAGGCAAACCAGTTTGTTGACTATAGCCCTCAAATACTGGTGAATTCTCAGCTCATGTTGGCAAGTTGTCCATGGACTTGGCTTCACTAAAAAAAAAACCACTGCTCTTAGTCTACAAGAATTAGTTGGAAAAAATGCCTGGATTTGTATTCCCTTGTCTTTCTTCCTGTAGACTTACATTTCATCAGTCAGAAAAGAGTCTTGCTGCCTGCATAGGTATTTGTAACAGGCCTTCCCTCCCATCCCAAAATCTGAGTAAATATCTAAAGATATCAATACATTTTTATTGTCATCTCTTATGTAGATTAGTACTGAATTAGATGCTAGAAGCTCTATTCAGTGCTAGGAAATATTATGCTTTTGGCTACTTTTTTTTTTGTTGTTGTTGATCTTACTTTTCAGCAATCTGACTATTTCTTTAGTCTTCTATTTTGCTCCAGAATTGATATAAATGTTGCCAAGAGATTTTGACCTACTCCAATGGAGTTGAATGATTTCACAGACGAGAATACCTGGAAAATGTGGGACTTGTACAGCTGTGTGGTTAGGTGCATAATATGGGCACCACAACTGGCAGCACATTGGACAGAGAAATGGCAGACTTCTATGATTTAACAAGAATTGTGCAAATATGCAGCCCTCAATGCCATTTATGAATTAATCAAGTGCACGAGCACCTCTTATGAGGACTTCATATCAAGTAAGAAACTCGCCTAGGGACATAATACTAAAAGACCCCTACAAAACTCATTAATAGGAATTGCATCTTCCAATTTTTAATTTAAATATATAATAGAAAAAGAAACAAGCTGCATTAAATTTCCACTGGACTTGAATTAAAGATAATGTAACACAGGATTTACAAAAGTTGCGGTTTTTTTAAAAATTGCTGAATAAATATGTATTTTATATTTAGATAGCAGCATTCCACCAAGACATTTCAAAAATTAATTTTGACACTGATGCAAATAGTATTTTGCCAGGCACTTATTTTGGGTACAAAAGACTTCATTTTGTTGTCATTACTGACACATCCTTTTCTAAGGAAGCACAATATGCTCCAATAAAAACAAGAGAATGGTTAAGTAGGACAGGTCCATTGTGACTCACCTGCCTGCACATCCAGTTCTTTCACAAGACAGGAGAAGAAGTTTAGCTTAACCTTTGAAACAAGAGCAAAATTAGGTAAAGTTGTGTGAAGTCACTATATTTTTACCTGGCTATTATGGAAGTAATTTTAAATGCTACCAGGCAGTTCAGATAACATAAAAATTCCAATACTGCCTTCGACTTGAGTCAAGGGTACACTTAAAGAGTTATTAGCACCCAGCAAAGTGTGTTAAGTCTGACATTCATGATGTCTCAGTTATTAAATAGATACTAGTACACGTACTGATTTTCTTATAAAACTTAATAATGATAATGACCTTTCCATTTAGAATCAAGCTTTCAATGCTGAAAACACCAGCAGATTTATAGAATTTTTATGCTAGACGCAAATTACAGCTCATTGTCAGTTTTTCATATATACAGAATTTGAAATGTATTTTTCGCTTTTCGTCTTGAACATTCATGCGTCATAATGACCATCAAATGTATATATTTCTGTGCATAGCTAACATAATTGATGTTACACTCAATTTATCATTTGATTTAGTGCTCCTCTGCACCACTGCATTATTCCACCGAGGTGAACTGCTCACAATAGTGCATTTAAATGTTAAAAAAAGATTACAAAAAAAATTGTGCCAGAGTCTCTGCTACAGACACTAAACAACAGAGTAGGTGATTTGGATGGTGGAACATTGTCCTCAAAAAGACTAATATATAAATATTTTTTGGTAAAGAGTGAAAACAGACACAGAGGCTGTCATTTTGCCAATCACTCTTGTAACACTACTGCAGGGATTTTTCTTTTTGGAAACAATGAATGCTGATAAGGTAGACTCATAAAGAAAATAGATATTGCTAAATACTGAACATAATTTGACCTGGAGCACTGAGCTTAGTCAAAATTACTGATTTCAAGGACCAGGTTTTCACGTACTAAAAAATCAACACATTCTCTCTGTCTTCAGTAGGGCTATGCCAGCCCAGGATCTAGCCCATCTCAATAATGAATGTGAATAAATACCGTGGGGATTACGGCAGCTGAGAATTTGACCCCTGACTCTCTGCTACACTGAGAAAAAAAGAAATCATTTTTAGAATATTTATTATATTTTCTTATGCATGAACCAGAGGGTATTTCTAAAACAAACAAGCAAGACTCTGTGCTTCAGCAGAGATGATTATGAGCAACAATGAATGTGACAGAGATCACTTTTTTTTTAAATTTTTTCTTTTTCCCAAAATGTCGTTTTCCCTATACTTCTGTGCAACACTTCATATCCCTTTTAGCTACCACATTCACGTCTGATTCTGTCTCAGTTATCTGAGGGGGCAAAGTTATATGATGAAATGTTTTTGAATACTGGTAATCTGAAAGGGTGCAATTTATGTGACTTCAAGTTTACTTACATGAAAGAAATAATTCTTACAAAATTGCATCTCTGGTTACTTTCGAAGTCCCTGCTTAATGCTGGTGATTTTAGAGCACACTATATAACTTTAGGGATGGAAATTATCCACCTGACTTCAGGGATATGAATTAATCTGAACTTGTCCCAGGGAAAAACGGAAGGGGAGAATTCATTTCACCTACTTGAGACTTCTACCTAAGGCTGACATTAATTGCACCTCAGAAAGTGCCAGTTTTTCTCTACTGACTATAAAAGAAGGTGTGCAGAGATGCAGATGCCAATATTTGTCAAATTCCAACCTAACTTCTTAATTCTCAGAGAGACAGAAAATTCCCTTCTCTCCCCCAGAATGACCCTGTCTTAAAGGACTGAATCCTCCAGGATACTCTGTGATATGCTTTTTAACAGCATTTATTCTCAATTGCTTTAGGATCAAGAGTCAAACATGAAAGATGCTTGCTATGGATTGGGCAAGACTTCTGAGGAAGGGGTAAAGAGATCAAAGAAAAGGGTGAAAAGTGTTGTCTCAGGAACTGGATAATACCATGCCGGATATTTCCTCTTGTGGAGAAGACAGAACTTCTCATTTGGTTCCCACAGAGAGCTCACAAAGCAAATTTTACTTGTTCTGCCAGCAAATTTTCTGAACAATGAGTACCTGCTCCAGGAATTAAAGCTTATTCTTCATTCACATAAAGTAATGTTAACACAAGAATAAAGAAAGGTTCCAAGAAAGTGCTTCTGAAAGATCTGAGCATTTTCTTCTCAGACACAGGACCTCAAATGACTATTAAATCACCTAAGACCAGGCAGTGAAGTGAATGGCATCATTCTGCTTTTAGAAAAACAATGTGTTGGTGTTCTATGTTTAGCTATCATGATGTGATCCATATATAAGTTTATATACGATGCTAGTCTCAAAAGCAACCAGGTCAGCTAAAAACTTGCAAAAGTGCATTTCTTCATCATCATATAATTACTTAAAAAAATAACAGTTAAAGATTTCAGGGAAAGAAACCAAAAACTGTAACACACTGACACAGTGAATGTAAGAAGAGAAGTACAGTTAATACTTCAATTTAAAGTAACAGGAGAGTGTAAAAATACTGAATTTGTTATCTTTGAGTAGCCAATTTTTTTGGCTTAACAGAGAATCATGTGAGTTCTCTTTTTACAGACACTGGAAACTGCTAAGCATTAACAGGCAAGGGTGGTTTAGGCAGCAATTGATATTAGCCAATTTTACAAAAATATTAGAGTATTGCTTGTGCTGTACTCTATCTAATTATTTTTATTGTTTTACCATGGCTTTGATGGAACTCAGTCACAGAATCTCAGATCTGGATAAACTGTCCCATTAAATTTATAAGACAAGCAATTTATAGTGGGATTTGGGTTAGTTAAAACCAGAAATATATTTAGAACAAATCCCAGTTTTGAACACTGCTGGACAGGTGGGAAATTTGTGGATGTCAGCTTATGGTCAGGATTTTTAATACATTGGAATAACTGTGTGAAAGAACAGTTCAGAAACTTTATTGCTTCATTTTTGCAGAATATACTCATTTTGAAAATATTATGCTAAAAAATACTGGTCATCTCTGAGGAACTGATCTGTTTATTATCATTGGGTTTGTACAATAAACGTAGAGTCAGTCTTTAATATTACAGAAAGATCTAGTCTAAACTTAGAAATTCAAAGTTAAAGATGACATTCTACATTCAATTCATCTTCTGGCACCTTGTTATTGAAGAACATATAGTGCTAACATCACACACAGATCTGAGGCTCCACCATTACCTAAGCACAACAGGGTGAGATAACGACAGTGTGTCAGCCTTTTGTTGGTCCGTGTCACAACCTCCACGTTACTTTGTGAGGAGAACTGCTGTCAGGGCATTTCAAGTTGCTTTTGAAATAGTGCCAAGAATGAGGAGGCCCCACTGTCCAATTGCTTTTCCAGTATTAACAAACTATATAGGGGGAAAAAAAAGAAGAAATTGCTCAGTTTGCATCTCAGTGCATGAAAAATCCTAAAGTGTTGCAGGGACAATTGATTATCCAGAGGGCAACACATCATTTCTCACTGAAAAAGGCTCTTTCTGATGTCCTACTGGTTATCTATATGAACATTTCTTTTGTATTTTCCTTTCAACAACTGAGAAATAAAGCAGAGGTAAAAAATGAGGTTACAGGGAAAAAATCAGGAGAAAACAATGATTCATAAGATTTTTAGGGTTTTCAGCCCCTTGTCTAAGGACAACCATTTTGTTTCCTTAGCAATATTCATCATATGAACTACAGCAAATATGTAAGTATTTCTTCATTTGTTCTTTAGGGATCTTGTTACAATAGACCACACTCTCTATACTAAAACTATATTGTCTGAATGAGAGCAAAGTGGCTTTAAATGTAGTTGAGATGATTTTAGGGAAGTTCTAATTATCCAGAAAATGTTCCACAGTCTCTATTGTGATTCATTATTGTATGTTACCATGCACTAGTAGCATTTACAAAGACAATTAACATTGGAATAGTTTGTTCCCATGATGGGACTATTCACATGAGCTAGAGAAGTCATAGTGAAGTGATATGTTGGTATGAATATTTCAAAGTATCACTACTTATGCAAATTAAATAGAGATTAGCACTTCATGAGTCACAATTTTCAGTGATTTATAGCTGTTAAAAGGTTAAAACAGACTTTTTTTTGTTCACAGAAAAAACAATTTAAAGATGGGTATAGGTCTCTTTGCTTTGGTGCATCATACCATATATTTAAATAAAGAAAAACCAGAAATCTAACTGCCAGTCTAACAATACACTGATTATTCTTTAGAACATGGCATATATGAAGTGACTAATTCCATAATATATAATATACTAATAGTCTCAATTCTTTGATTCTTTTCAGAGGTGCTGAGGCTGTGACTTTTCCAGGCTGAACAGTCTCCTATCTCATAACAGACCAGAATTGTAAATAATCTTTGCTACCAGGGAATTAAAATAATTTCTGAAAACACATGGAACTGTTCCCACCATTATTTTAGTTTTTGTTTAATAACTTTATTATAGAGTATAACTTTGTATTTGCTTTGTGCAAGGTTTAGGTGGCAGGGGATGTTATAGAGGTGGCTTCTGTGAGAAGCTGCTAAAGGCTTCCCTCTCCTGCTGGCTCTAAGGCAGATCTGCTTCTGGCCAAGACTGAGCCAGCTGGTGACAGTGGTAGCACCTCTGGGATAATGTATTTAAGAAGGGGGAGAAAAAAAAATTGCACAGAAATATCTCTGGTCGAAGAAGAGAGGAGTGAGAATATGTGAGAATATGTGAGAATATGTGACAGGAACAAACTCTGCAGATCCCAAGGATGTCGAAAAGCAGGAGGGAAAAGGTGCTGGAGCAGACATTCACCTGCAGCCCACGGGAAGCCAATACTAGAGCAGGTCCCTGGAAGAAAATGTGGAGAGACATAGTGCTAAAGCCAGGACTGGGAAGGAGAAAGGGGAGAGGGAAATGTGTTTCAGATTTTTTTTCTTTCTCATTATCCTACTCTGATTTTGATTACTAAAATTTCAAGTAAATTCCCCAAGACTTTCTTTTTAATTTTAACTTCTTTTTAATTTTTGATGGTAATCACTAAGGGATCTCTCTCTGTTCATATCTCAACTCATCTCTTCCCCTGTCCAGCTGAGGACTGGAAAGATAGAATGGTTTTGGTGAACTCTTGGCATCTAGCAAACTCAAATCACCATGAACCTAAAAGTTAAAGATTCAGTCCTCAGTGTATGAAGAGCATGGTGTATGTAGAGCCCTGTCAATTTTATGTTCAGAACTACTATCTATATTTCTAAAGTAAGATCAGAGTTTAAAATGCAAGCAGCACTTACCTTAAATTTTTCAACTGGCAGTGCTTTGATATGACCACTGACACAAATGGTTGGAAGCAACTCATTCTTGGTAAGAGCACTTAGCTCCAACTTATGCTGTATTGCATCAAGACAATATCAAATGTGTCACATCCTTATTATCCCCTAGACAAGAGAGGCAAGAATTTATTTCTTTAGATACATAGATAGATAGATAGATAGATAGATAGATAGATAGATAGATAGATAGATAGATAGATAGATAGATAGATAGATAGATAGATAGATAGATAGATAGATGATAGATAGTATGAAAACACACCTACATACTTAGGTATACATACACAAGAGGAAGGCAGAAGAAGATGCCTCTGGAGGAGACATCTTACTTTTAATGGTTTCCCAGGATAAGATGATGAGTAGTTCAAAACATTGTCACAAATCATAGAATTTCATTACTAAATAACTCCCTTTAGCCCCATGGATACACAAAACAGATTATTCCTATTGGATAGAATAAAAGATTGATTGTCATGTGTGATTAATTTGGACATTTGAAAAAGTTTCATATGATAATCCTGAAGTTTAGTTTGACAAAAGCAAAGAATAAACCATTCTAAAATCATTGCAAAGTGTATTCAGTTTTCAGGTCCCCAGTATAGCAGTGAGTTGTAAGTCAGCTTAATTCTATGCTGCAGAACAAAGAGTAATTTCTGCTGAAAACTTCTCAATGGATATGTAGATGAGAGATGAGATGCCATATTGCTGAAATATTCAGAAGCTGATACCCATACCAAGAGAAATTCTGTAATGTAAAACATATCACTACCTTATTTTATTTTTTTTTAATTTCTTGCTCTGGGGTTTCTCCCTCAATAAATTGCCTCCTTGACTGCTTGCTTCTGGAAAATCCTTTGGTCTGCTTGGCTTCCCTGCTGCATAGGCTATTCCCAGTCTCTCAGACACAAATAAAAAGAGTTGCCTGTAGCTCTACCTAGCCTGATTGGCACATATGGCAATTGATTAACTACAAGTGACGTTGGGGGACTATCATCAAATACAGCCTTTTTGCTAAGTTCCTAATGAAACGATGGACTCTCCCCTTCAGGGCAGAATCATCCATTAGCCCATGTGGTCTGAGCTGGAGGCTCTGTGGGTTCCCATGCAGCACTGTAATAACCTTCTTAGGAGGCAGTGACAGAGACTTCTCTGTGAGATGAATGACTTAGAGAAATGACTTGCTTTGTCTTGCTTACAAGTGCAATTTGGAAATGGTTGTATTGTTGACAGTGATCTACCTTCCTTCTGACACTTCTGCACCTCCCCTTAAATTTCTCAGTGCACAATTGTTCTGCCCACCAAAAGTGATGTCACAATGGGAAACTTTCTGCCTCTGTAGTATCTTCTCTCAGGGCAGCTTTGTAAGATGCTTTATGAAATGTAGTGCTCTTAGCATTGCAGCGTGCTACCATGCTCAGCCCAGAAAGCAGCAGGGACAAGAAGTTCACTGACTGGTTGTGCAGGCAGAAAAACTAAATATGGATTCATAATTGAAAGATATCAGGTTGAAATTATTTAAAATTGACTGCTGGAAATTTCAACATATCCTCTGAGGTGTAATTGTCACTTCTATAGGAACTCCTGGTCTCTTGCAAACTGGATAAAATTGGTTATGTTAAATTTTGAGTGTCAGTGCTTAAAACAGTCATTCTGATACATGCCAGAAACCTAAAAGGTATGGAGGAAAGTTGTGTTCAGGAGATTTCACACATGCATACATCAGCTTAGAACTTCCATTGATCTGCATCCTGTGAGAGTGAAAACTGTCTTCCTTGTAAACAACTGAGAAAGTCTTTTGAAAATATTCGGGAAACCACATACTGATACATGGGATAAAAGAAGTCTGTTATAATGGCAGCTTGTGATGGTTTTATGTTTTGGTTTTATTTGTTGGTTTTACTTTTTCTGAAGGCCTAGGAAAAGATTTGTGTACTTCTAATACTTCAGTTTTTTCTCAGCAAGAAGTGATGAAATCTCTCTTTGCTAAGCTTTTTTCTTTAAAAATAAGCACCTGGCAGTGGACTGTTGAGGTCTGTTCCATTCTCTTTTTCCATTTGTGCTGCCTATGTGATCAATGAATTGTCTATATGGGGACTTCTCAAGTCTGAGAAACATGATGGACAATATAGTCAGAGGTTGCTGAAGTGACAGGTTTTTCATTCAGCATCATTGCAAGCACAGCTAACAGGATGGACTCGCCTTCCATATTTCTGAATACATTTCTGTAAAGAGAAAAAGGAGTAAAGACTTCACCACCATCAGCTGAAGCCTGTAGAGTTGTGATTATATTCTTATTGTGGTCCAGTACAGATAGATTTCCAAAACCAGGCCTGAGAAATGTGAAAACATTTGTCAGGCCTTAATAGTTCACTCTTGAAAATGCAGGCCAAAAATCTCTTTATTGTTAAGGAATTCTAATGTTTTGCGAAGTATCCATAACAACAAACAGTCCTTCTAGTCCTATCTAGTCCTGCTTTTTATAAATTATGTTTTCTTCAAAAAAATAAAAAGTGGTTTGAGTACCAGGAGGAACATTTGCATTAATAAGTGTAAATGTAGTCAAGACAGTTATCATTCCACATTTTATCTTGAGGTACTACTGTTCTGTGAACATAAAAACTTCTTCAATTAATTCATCACCATTTTTTTTCTCTTGTTTGAAGGCAAATTTAAATTAAATTAATCTTAACTAACCCTGGCTGTTTAAAACTAAGGAAGGAATTCTAAGCCTTTCAACAGTGACGTAAACATCTTGTTTGCTTAGATTCTTAGTCAGACATTTAACTTCCACCCTGATTTTAGTCATTTATGCATATTCAAGGCTCTCTGTTGTCATTAAATCCTTAAAAATGTATCTCTGCCTTGACACTCCTATCTTGTATGCCAGAGGTCAAGGTCCCATGGAACCATCCCTGTCCCTCTGCACATATCCATGTGTGCAAATTGGACCAAGCTTTTACCCTCTAATAGTCCAAGTTCACCTTCAAATAGAACATGAAAAAATAAAATCCAAGGCTTCCCTTCAAAATCCTGATGTTGCTGCTGTTGGATGTTGTCCTGCTCATGGACAGAGGGTGATGCAGGGGACAGTCTGATTTTGTTAAGGATCCTCCTGCCCTCTGCAATTCTCATCTCAGATCTCCCACTGTCAGAACTGGAAATATGCCCCCAGAACACACAGACAACCTTTATTTTTTCTCGGTAACATCCCACCCTAGGTGGATGCTGGTGCCTTTTTGAATACCAGCTTGTGAGCATACACTGCATTTTCCTGTTCAGTGTGCAATTAAGACAAAATCTCCTCAATGATTGGGTGGAATGTAGAGAACATCTTGGAGGACATTTCACAGAGGAGATCTGCTTTGCTGAAAATCAGAAAGGTAGTGCACAAATCCATATCAGAATTTTTATTCTTGCTTGCTCAAAACAGTTGCATAGACACTGGTGGAAACAGCACGACTGGTGTGAGAGTTTCCATAGAGTTCAGTGGCATCAAGATTTTTCAAGTAAACGTATTTTGCAAAAGGCAGACTTTGAGAGATTAGCGCCAGTCTGGATACGTTAATTTTCCTCCTAACAAGGACACAAATCTCTTTCAAGAATCCTAATTGTTCCTACTCAGAAGCTATTAAAAATTGTATATTGTATTATATTGAGAGTTCATCTAATTTAAATGTGGAAATTTTGTAAACATCAGTATTATATTATGTTCTATTCATTCATTTGATCCTCTAGTACATTAGAGGGGGAAAATATACATGCATTGAATTCTTGAGATTTTATTTTAAGGGCTGCTTTAATGAATTCTTAATTACATTATTCAAAAGGCCCATTATTCAGCATTCATCTCACTTCTAAATGAAAGTCTTTACCTGACATGTGAATGAAATGAGTCTAAATGCTTTCCATGCCACCTAGGGATTCGTAATAGACTTCTTGCTGAATGGCAGCAGCTGGTTTTCTTTCTGGTTTAAATTTTTGTGGATTATTTGCAGAGATGGACAGGTATGAAATACTCATCTCTCCCAAGCATCAGTAAACCCTTCAGCCTCACCAGTTGTAATGCAGCCACAGTGCTTGATACAATTGAAAGAGATAAAAGCTGGAGAGAAAAATATTTATAACATGTCTGAGGTTTTCAAATATATTGTATAGTTCTCAACAATTCTATTTTGAGTGGAAAAAGCGCCTTATAAAAGATTTTCTTTTTTTTTTTTAATGGCTCATCTTGAAGATAGTTGATGAACATTATAAAAGGACTTGAGATCAGGTTTTCAAAAGTGGTAAGTTGATACTTTTTCTCATTCCCCATCCATTTCAGTAGGACTAATATTTGGTATTAAATTTGGAAAAGAGCTTAAGAGCTCAAAATACCCCAGCAGCTCAGACAGCAACTTGAAATGATCACATGCATGGCTGGTCAGGACTGTACTGTCATTACGCACATTGGGCCAAATTGCTCCATGCCTCAGTCCATATTTGATCCCAGACAACAATTGTATCTTTTGCAAGGGCAATTTGCTCCAGATTAAATCAGTATATTAGAGCACTACAAATCCCCTAGAAGGTCTGAGGTAGTTTAAGGGGATAAAAATATATAGTTATATTCACAGCTCCAGTAACATCTTTCTTTAGAAAATACTTACTGAATTCACCAAGAGTTTTGCCTACATAAGGCCTGCAGATTTTCAGAAATTTCCAGAAATTGTCTGAAAAAAAATCTTAATATCCTGAAAAAAATAATCCTTCTACTGTTTCATCAGAAAAAAATCCAAATGTAATATTAATACTAGGGAAATGTGCATACTGTATGCCTGCAAGTGATTATTTTCCTACTTGCTAATTCTAAATATGAAAAAATATATCTAATGGAAAGAACATTACTTTGAACATTGACATTATCACTATATGGTTACCACAGTACTATCTCAATTCCTTGTGAAAAGATTAAAATACTCATTTCCCAAAACTTGTCTGTTTCACTTGTACTAAAAAGATAACGAACTTCCTCATTACATATTAACATACCAAAGATAAATTATTGTATACATTCTTTTCTTAGCACTCTAAGTCTTCTAGAACCACTTTTGCAAAAGAATCCGTAATAAAGTCTTTTCAGTGTTTTGCACTCGTTAGATCAATTTTTGAAATATATTTCTTAAATTACATTTTGTTTTTCATAGATAGAGATGTAGCTTTGCTAAGATCAAGACGTTATAGGATACACCACGACCTTTCCCCCTACCTGATTATGAAAAATACTGTGAAATTTAATACCCTGCTTTAAATCCAGACCATTATTTAGGGCTCAGTACTGGAAGGTGCTGAGCACATCTCATGAGCTGCCCAGCGCTGCCAATTCCTGCCGGCTGCCTTGCTCATCGCCGAGCAACGTGTCAATAATACAAACCCCCAGCAGCTGTGTGCCATGGCCAGCATTTGTCACTGTCTGGGGGTCTCTTTGTGGCCGAGACCACTCAGATGGACATAGGAGGGTGGTTCAGGGTGCAGGGAATCCTTGAAGCAACCGAAGAGAAACCGCAGGAGACAGTCGTCCGGGCTCAAGGTCTGTTTATTATTTGTTATCTATAAAGTGTTCTTTGCTCGCGAGCAGCAGTCTGGTCACCACCGTGTCCAGGACGAAAGTCTGCCCACCGAGGGTTGAGCTTATCTTTTATACTCTATGCTACGTATTCTATGTTTACAATAATATTCCAATACTACAAAGTTTTATTACTATGTCTAGTTTTGTCCCCAACCAATCTGTGATTCCCAGCATCCCACACCAACATGGAGGGTAAGAAGAAGAAGAAAAAAAAAGACACCACACCCCAAATTCTCCATCTTGGCTTTGTGACTGATAATATAAACAATCCTAAAAACCACATTTTCTACATGTTAAATATATAATTCAGACCCTAGTTACTCTCAAAGGTCGCATTTCTCCTCTGCAGGAAAGCAAATGTCCCTGAGGAGCTGAATCCAGCTCTCTGACCCCCCTGGCCTCGCTCGGGGGTCTCTCAGGGGTTGGACAGGGGGGTCTCTGCTCTCCTGGAAGGTCCAGAGGGACTCCCTGGACCCCCACAAGCATTGGCTAATGAGGCAGCAGAAATACCAAGCAGGCTGAACCACCTACTGATAAAAAAGTAACATTTTAGAATGCCTAAGAAATCTCGGACCAGAAAACACGTTATCCACTCTTCCGATGGGCAAAACGCACGAGTGCTGCTCACAGGGTCTCCCATTCACCCACCCTCTCTTAGAGTGATTGAAGTGCACCCTTGAGGAGCCAGATCACACCGTGCCTCTTGGGCAGAAGAGATATTCCAGCACTGACCAACAATCAGCCTTTGAAGCTCATTTCTCAATGAAGTACTGGTCTTGCTCCAGCTAAACTGAAAACCACATAAGTAGCCATGTGGAAAATAGTAATGAAACTAAACAAACACATCCAGTGGCACTTATGATGTATTAAGGTATGCTTATTAAGTCACCGTTTTCAGATTTGCTCACCCAGCCAATTTTCACTTTTTTGTTTTTTCCCCTGTAGATCCCATTTTTCCATTTAACAGATCCGTTTATTTTTATGCACATCATTAAGGAAAATGAAATCTCAAATTCTCTTTAAAGGTTCTGGAATGAGACATATCTAATTATCAAAATATTTAAAATATTAGTAACTTCTCCAGGGTGATATGTATTCCCCAAAAGACAGACAGCAGGAACATACTCTAAGCTTCAGTGCATGCTAGGTACACTTCTAGATGAAAAATTGACACTTCTGCAAAGCATCAGACCAGACAAAAATCTCCCTAATCACACTGAATTCTGTCTGTTCAATGGAAGTCAGCCCGGGCTACTGTCTGCCCATAATACTTAGGTTGCAGCCTATTATGTCTCTCAATCTTTAATATAGTTATTTCAACAATGCTTTGGTAAATTATGGAAAACTTGAGAGTAATGAAAAATTAAGGACAAAATCCACAAGGGCACCATAGAACGCTTGATTAGGGACACAGAGTAACTAAAAATGCAAGATTCATAGAGCAAGCAAAAGAGCAAATAAAACAGAGCATGACTTCTGATTGCCAAAAGGTATTTTAAATACTTGGAAACATGTTTTATGCAATTGCTATCAAAACTCTTACAAATATGCAGCTCTGATCATGCTTCTGTTGCCACGTCACAGTGCAAAATATTTTGAATAAGAAAGTTAAAATTTGTTTTCAACTTCCCGATATGTAATTTGTACAGAAGTTAAAGGGTAACTTTGAGTGCTTAAAAAAAAGAAAGTGGAATTTCTATCGACATCATGACCTTCCTAGGTTTTATATGAGTTATTATGTGATCATAGTTCAGCATCAAATATCTATTAGCTTTTCATTAACACACATCAATGAGATTGTCAGTGCTTTGAAAGCTTATACGTACAAAGAAAACAAAAAATCAACATCTTTCCTTTCTTTTTTGATGGCTAGGAAAGAAGAGCTGATCAGATATTTTTTAGAATTCTGATTTTTTAAGAGATGCTTTTTTCATATTCATTTTTCTATATTTCATGCATGTAAAGTTACAGAGAAAGCTAGTGATGTTCATGAAGCAGGATGTGGTTGATTCCATCACATTCCAAGAGAAAATGTTTTTTGTTTTCAGTCATTTCTAAAATTAATTTTCCACTCCTTCAACTTCTAATTTGAGAAATAAAGTCCATTCGTATTATACCTTGCTGGGTAGATAGAAGATATGGGTGGTCCTTCTATCAATCAAAATTGTAATTACTTTTCCCAATTGTCTCTGAGACTTTATTCAAAAAGTATTATGACTCCTAGGCATTACACACGTGATGGTTGTTTTTATTGTTATTAATAATACTAATGGGATTTTGGATCCAGTGTATGAAATCCTTAGATGGCCTTTTCTTCACTTCTTCATTCTTTCTCTGTCTTTTGAGAGTTTTTAAAAAATTATTTTAGGGCAGTTCTGTGGACTGATGCTAAAATAGGCTGTATAAAACTCACAATAAATCGTCACTCATTCTTTCAGAATTCATAGCATATATGTTATCCTGACTTCTTTGCAAAAGATTTGAGGTACAATCATATAATGCAGAAGTAATTCTTTATTAACCAGGCTCTCTGACTGCACTAATAATGGTAAACGTGAGCAAAAAGAACTTAAGAAGAATCACTTGATATGATAAAGGATAGTTCTTTTACTATTATCATGTATAATTTCCCATCTTCCCCTGTAAAAAGAAGAAATTTATAGCCATTTCCTGCATGTACCTTTTTCATTTCAGTTTGACAATCCTCAGCTTTTTTACTTCAGCAGTACCTTTGTCACTGGAACTGAGCATTTGAAACTTATTTCTAATTTGATAAAATATACATATGGTGTTAGCATGCTTGAGGTAAAAGGTACTAACATCAAAGTCTGCACAGCTCACATTAGAATGATTTTAAACAGGCATTATATATTTATTCAGCAGGGAAAGAAGGAAGTCTCTTAGAAGTGGTGTAAAGGTTCTTAATTTCACTGAATGTTTCAGTAAAGCAGTTTAATTAATCTTCTTACCAATAACTTCACTTCAGCAGAGCAACTTAAAAACAGCTGTCATGTATTTAGCAGTTTGGATGTGGTTGCAAAACAGGTGCATTGTTGCTCTGCAACCATGAAGGAGTTAAAGGACAAATATACTTATGATATCTTCAAACTTTCAACTTAGAATTATTGATGAATGTAAAGCTACTCACTCAAAATCATCTAACCTTCTTAACTGGTTAAAAGAGTTTAATCCTCTCAGTTATTAGGAGACCTTTGAAGTGAAACAGTGAAACTCACTCCTTCTGCCCGTTTGGAAAATTTTCATTGAGTGTAGACTAAATCACAGGGAAGTTTCGGCTGCAGCACTTCATCTGCAGAGTAAGCTGTGGATTACTTAGTTGAACTTTGCTCCAGTCAAGACTTTGTAGTGCTTATAAATCTTGAATCCATCTAAGTTCACCTTAAATTAGCCTTGCAAAAACAATCTCTAAACTTCAAGTGTCTGCTTGGTGGCTTCTGGCTAAGTGCCATGCAGAAGCTGAGACACTGATTAATTGTCTTTGTTTCTTAAAAATGCCTCATATTTTATTAAAAATTAAATATCATGGAATACACAGTTTTGCCTTCCACTTCATAAAACAGTGTCATTGGGTTCTATGCAGACCATTGGCAAAATACATTGCATTTTAAATGGAAGAGGAGCTTAAAAGCTTTAAAAGTCTTGAAAGCCTTATTGCACAATAATGCCACTACTGCATGAACAGCCTGGGATGGGGCCAAATAAGCAAGCCAAGATACAACAGATTTTTCAATTTTCCGGCAAATAGAAACAAATTCTGGTTGCAGAAGGTGTACTGGACGAACACTTCTCAATGTGTTTCTGATTTGTGGTAAGAATGTTTTTACTGCTGGTGCCCTGTACTTTTGAGACATTTATTTCCTAAAAGAAAGATTCCATTCTATAAACCTCAACTGTCTGTTTTTTCAAAGCAATTTAAAATCAAACACACAAATAAAATTTTTAACATATGGAAGCCTTCATACAGAGACTTACGTATTCCAAGTTAAAATTGTTTTATAAACTGTAATGCTTTGCAGATGAAAACACTGAGAAGATGACTGTTTTTAGCAGTAATGCTTTTTGACAGCGTTAAACCTTGTTTTAGTAATTGACATAAAAATATTTGGTGGCTTTAAAATGGACCATTAATAAAAATGGCATGTTTTAAGTTTTAAAAATTTTGCTTAATACTGTGAAGTTGTATAGAATTACAAATATAATATAGTATTTTTTTAAAGAAAATAATATTTTACTTCTCTGTGTTAAAAACAGTGGATATGCCTCTTCAAAGCTGGCCCTTTTTTGTAACAAGTATCCTACAAGTTGAATTTGACTTTGGATTGTTTTATATCCATATAATTTATGTATTTTATTTCTTTTTTTTTTCAAGTTAGTACTTATCTCCTCTACTGGCTGGATTTTTTCATAAGCTTTTAACCTTTTTGTTTCATACAGAGTCAAACTTGCTGTACATAGATACATTTGCCATTTAAAAATTAACAGACTATTAGCTTGTACACTGAATACTTTTAAGATATGTACATAGACAACTTTAAAGTACTTTTGGAATAGTAAACATTAATTTAGAGGAATGTTGTAGTGTTAATGAACTTTTCTTAAAGAGTGGTTTATTTAAACTTTGTCTGGTTAAAAGGTTTGTTGAGCTTTTTATTCCCCTGCTTTAAAAATAAAAAATGTTTGTCTGGGAACTTTTTCCTCAAAATCTACAATAGTTTACTATGTTTTGAGTCAAGTTTTGATATCACATTTTCTATTAAAAAGACCACAGAAACACAGAATTTACGAGGTTGGGAAAGAATTTTGATATCAAGTCCAAACTCTGACCTAACACTACCTTACCAACTAAACCACGGCACTGAGTGCCACATCCCATCTTTTTAAAAATGCGTCTTGGGATGGTAATTCCATCCCCTTCCTGGGCCACCCGTTTCAATGTCCAGCCATTCTGTAAGGAATGTTTTTTCCTGATGTCCAGCCTAACCTCCCCTGGCCCAGCTTAAGCCTGTGTCCCCTTGTCCTGACTCTGGTTCCCTGGGAGAAGAGACTGATCCCCACCTGGCTGAGCCTCCTTTCAGGTGCTTGTAGAGAGAAATAAGGTCTGTCCTGAGCCTCCTCTTCTCCAGGAATAACAACCCCATCCCCCTCAGCTGCTGCTCACAGGACCTGTGTTCCTTCCCCAGCCTGCTGCCCTTCTCTGGACATGCTCCAGCACCTCAACATCCCTCCTAAACTGGGGGCCCAGAGCTGGGCACAGCACTCTCAGCAGCCTCACCAGTGCCAAGGGCAGGAAAGGAATCACTCCCTGCTCCTGCTGGCCCTCCATTTCTGACCCAGCCCAGGATGCCATTGTCCTTCTTGGCCCCCTGGGCACACACTGGCTCATGTTCAGCTGCTGTCACTCAGCCTGGGCTCTGCCCAGCCACTCTGTCCCCAGTGGCACTGCATGGGGTTATTGTCACCAAGGTGTAGGACCTGGCACTTGGTCTTGTTAAACCTCAAATTGCTGGATTTGGCCCATCAATGCAGCCTGTCCAGGTCCCTGTGCAGAGCCCTCCTACCTTCAAAGAGATCAACACTTGCACCTAGCTTGGTGTCATCTGCAAATTTGCTGGTGGTGGACTCAATCCCCTAATCACTAAAGATATTAAACAGGACTGGTCACAGCACTGATTCCTGGGGAACACCACCTACTAGATGCAATACCATTCACCACCACCCTCTAGACCCAGCAGTCTACCCAGCTTTTAACCCAGCAAAGAGTGGATCTGAAACTGTTAAAATTTGGATGCACTAGTGCTGAATATACAGAAGATATTAGTATTTTTCACTAATGACCTGTTTACAAAGGAATTAAGGGGGGACTTTCTTTTTAGCATTTATTTAAACCTCATTGACTACTGCTCTGAGAGTCCTGCATATGTTTTTAAGAGCTTCATGCAGTAAGTCATAAATTAATTTGCATCCTCATACAGGCTAACTATGACTGTATGGATAATTAGTCTCTTTTAAAGCCAAAGGAAATAATGAAAAAAAATGAACTGATGGCATAATGAGCCCATTTACATGGAAGACATGTTGATTTCATCCCTGTGCTGTAATCTTACAATGGGGACAGTGTTCTTCCCCATGCAACAGCTATCTAAAGCACACACTGTCTGAAGAAATGAAAAGATGGTAAAAACCAACAACAAAAAAACCCCAAATTATGCCAAACTGAGAGCATCAACTGGGTCTTTTTTGGAGGAATTCCAATAACAATTTTTTATTGCTGCCAGAGTGACGGCGCAGCTCAGTCACCAACCATGAGGAAAAATTAAAGCAGAAGTACAGGAAGCAAACACAAGTGCCAAGTGACTGATCTGTCTCAGTAGGTAAACAGGCAAAAGGAAAGTTTCAAAAGGAAGGCATTCAGAGCAGGGGTGTGATCAGAGAGCCATGGAGGCTGTGGTTACACATGCATTGGCAGGTCTGCTTCAGCCTGCTTAGGCTTGGTTCCTGCAGCCCACAAGTCATTCCCTCCCTCCTCCCCTTCCCTGTGCTGGCACCACTGTTTATACAGCTGCATGGTGAACACAGGTACCAGTAAAAAATGACCCACCAGAAATGGATCAGTTCCCCTTCTGATTTACTTCAGAGGCCCACAGCTGGTTTTGCTGGCACAGCAGAGGTTATGATGTGGGAAGGAGATGGTGCAGCTGAGGAGAGGAGAGGAGAAGCTGCTGAAGGAAGCCCTAGCAGGGTCACATGCAGGGGCTTGGAAAACTGTGTGTGGCTGTCCCTCCTGCACACTGCTCTCTCCCTGATAGGATATCTTTGCTACTGGAAGTTGTTTTGTTGTTTTTGTGGTTTTTTGATTCGAGCACATAAATCAGCATCCAGTGCCTAGAGCTTAGTTTCCTAGCTTTCTGTCATACTCTTCAGAGGTATAGGAATCCTATTCTATTGCTGAATTATAGGCCTCTAAATGTCATCTGAAAATGCCAAAGATAACATATCCAGTGTCTGCCAGCCAGCTCCAGAAGGATGTATATCCACCACATCACCCATATCAGCCTTCTGTAGATGTTGCAGACAGCCAAAGGATCCTCAAATGCTGTTAGTCTTTGTTTATGTAGCTGAACTTAGCACCCAAGGTGACATGAAAATACCTAAACAGAACTTTTGAATTAGATATTTACAAGTGGAAACTCCCACAGCCACTGTTCCATTGCCTAAGTACATGGATCAGGTGCTTTTTGAGGTGCCTTGAGATCTTTCCCTGGGGCTAGAAAATTCACCGCAGAACCTGTGGAATACCTGTTTTTGAAGAGTAGACATCAGGCAGGAAATCCTAGGACATCTCAGATGGCATGAGGCCCAAGTCATCTAGACTCTAATTTTTTGTCTAATTTTTTGTGGGTTACAGGTTGGGATCAGTTTTCATTTATTCCTTCTTCAAATACCATCAATTCTTATCAGCATTTCCCTATTTATTTATGGTTAATGCAGATGATCTACCATACAATAGACATTGCATGGCCTTGCTCATGGGATTTTACTGGATGGCTTCCTTACATTCCAACAGTGCATGAGTTTTAATAGCCTTCATCAGTGTTTTATGTATTTCATTGAAAAAGCACTGGAAAATTCCCCTCAGACTTGCTGAACTTTAAGGCATGAGAAAGAAAATGGATATAATCTGTTTCACCAGGTTTCTTACAATTAAATTAAGAGGATGGTCATTTCTTTTTAATCTGAAGGGGCCCTTAGAGAAGAAAGCAGCATATCTCGAGGAGCTGACTTGTCTGGTAGTAAAAACAAAATAAAACAAAAAAGCACAGTACCTTTGTCACATTCCCATTACCTTTAACAAGTAGTTTCATAAACCCATGGATTATGATCTTGTAATGAGACCTCTGCTACCAAAAATAACTGCAAAAAAGGGTAACTGAATAACTACTGACATGCCTTTCTGAGGACCCACAGCTGCACTGCTTCTTTTGAAAAGACATGGGTCCTATAGATATCTAATTTAAGTATCTCAAACACATTTAACTAGTGACTGTTAGGAGAGCCAGCATTTTGGATCACTGAATATTGTCAATTCTGACTCACATTTTTTGTTTTACTGTTTGTAAATTACATTTATCTCAAAACCTAAATTAAACATCCATATACACAAGCTAAGCATTGGCCCCAGCACACTGAGCTTTCATCACACCTAGTTTTCACTCTTCACCCTTTCCAATTAACCTGAATATAGGATTTATTGAGGAATCCAAATTTTACCTTTTTTATCTCAAAAAATAATTCTCCCACCATGACCAGTGCACACAGAGGAAACAATATGCAGGAGAAAAACAGGAAAATGAAATAATATAACATGAAGAGTATCAGCTATGGGGAATCAGGGCAAAAGAAGATGTTTTCTGTTAGAATTCAGGTTGCTTTTAATGAGGGTCTTGTGAAATAGCTCATTCAAAGATCAGCATGGACAAGGCTACTGCAGCTTTCAGCTACTTGCAGGGTGTTCAGAGGCACATTGTCTCTTTTCAACCTTTAGTAACAAAATTCAAGTGATCTAAAACTGATAGTCTAATTCTGCATTTAAATGTAATTGTAATTTTATTTTATTTGTTTTTATCTTTTCTAAAGCACTCTAAGAGGTCCTAAAGAAAGGTGTTACACAATTGTAAGTGCTGGAGTGATTGACAGGGTATTTTACAACTGGCACTTATTATTCCTTTTATTAAGAATAAAGTGGCTTTTAGACTAAAAACAATAGGGTGAAAAGGGGTCTTTTATGCACTCATTATAAGTAGAAAATTGGAAGGAAAAAGTTGTAATAAAAAACTAAATGATTTTGGCACGATATATGTTTCTTCCTTTATATGTTCAGTAGTATGCACGTTGAAACCACTGGACATACAATAGCCCTCTAGATGTGGAAGGGAAAATGGAAAGTGCACATTAAAATTGCCAAAGTGCTGCATGTAATAGTCATCTTTTCTTATTTTTGTTATGAGTAAAAAAAAAAGTCTTTATGCAGCAAAAAAGGAATACCATTGTTATATTTTACCTTTGAATTTAAATTCAGAGGAAGTGACAGAGGACTTGATGCAGATTGTCTATTATATGCCCTGTTCTAAGATGACAGGTAATTGTTCCCCAAGTTGCTGTTAGGTTTTCCCTTGTTTTATTCAGAGCAATCCTCTTTTACCAAAAAATCAGCGTGTGCCAGAATGGCTGTGAACCTTTGGTCATTTTTGTAAATGAGATGCATTTTCACAGAGACAGTTTAAAAATTTCACAGATTACCCAAGACAGCAGACCTCGGAATCTCCTGGATTAAACCTGCACTGGGTGGTGGAGCTTTAATTTTGGATCACACTATATATTAATAGAAACAATTGAATCCCCAGCTTGAATCCCCAGCTTGCAAACGGCTTCTTTACAGTTTTCTACTTTGTCCATAAGAAAGAGCTTCACTAGGGTTTTGTGGCTCTGTGTCAGCTGCCAGCAATTGTGCCAGCAATTTCTCTGGTTAGTTCTTTCTGGAGTCACTGTCCCTACAACACCAGAGGGCAAGTCAGAGTCCTGCAGTCCCTGTTCTGGTGCAATTTGATCAATTAAAGAAGTCCAAGGTCTTTCAAACCAAAAGATCCAAATATGGATAAACATCCTGATGAGAACATAATCCCTCCTTTAAAGCCACATGGTGAGATATGAAGGTCTCACTGTAATCTACTGGTTCCCCCAGTATTTTGTGTGTGCAGAGTGAGTATTCTTATCAAGCAGAGATGAAGGACCTTTGGTGTCTGATCAAGCGCATAAACTAACCAAAAATAACTTTCTGTTTTATCTTGGAAAAGTCACTTGTCATGACAAAAAAGTGTGTTGGTCAGCCAGACCTCAAGCCTGTGCAACACCAAAGTTGTTCGGACACAGAGAGTCAAATTTTACTAATTGATGTCTTGGTGTTGTGTTGTGGTTATGACACAGCATTATATAGGGTGTCATGGTGCACGGTTCTTCATGAGAGGTCTGGACTCTGCTTTCTCAGAAACTGATTGATTTCACTCTCCATCAAAATCCAGGGAGAAAGGAGAGAAAGGCTGCTAACAACTTAAGCATAACCAACAGCAGAAACCTGAGATCGGTGCTTACATGACTTGACTTGACTTTGTTAAGTAATTAAATATATCCAATAATTTTATTTTTAGTGTAATAAGTATGATGATTCTTCCACCTCTTACATTGTTTTTGTCTTTTTAGATCATAATCTTATAAGAACACGGATTTTGTGACACATACATGCACAATGAGCAAGCTTTACTGTAATTCGGACTCGATCTAGGAAATCTTTTCCAACCTAATTCCAACCTGGTATAAATAGCATATAATGTAAATAAGAAAATAATTCTCAAATCAAAATTTAGTTCTTGTTACTCATTATGTTACTTTGATATAATAATACAAATATGGGGGAGGTGGAAGAAGATTTCACTGTAAATTCTAGATCTTAAGGCACACCGAAAAAGGCCTTTTCCCAAAATTTCTTTAAAACAGCTTGGGTGTCTTTTAGTATTTTCAATAGGAAAAATAAGGAGAACTGCATTATACCTGAAGTATAATCTGTTGAAGGAGAAGAAAAAGGAGAGCAATAGTGAGAGAGAGCCAGAGAGAAGAGGAAAAGGAGATAAGTGAGGAAGAGTGAAAGAATAAAGCATTGAGAATACAGAGAGAGAGAAAAAGGCAGAAAGAAAATAAAAAAAAAAATCAACAAAAGTTTAAAAGTCAGCCCAGTCCATCTTTCTGTCTACCAGGAGTGTTAGGAATTGTAATTTATAAGAAGAAAGAATGGATGACTACTGTGTATATAAGCCCTTTCACCTTGAAAGTGTAATATTTATATTTCTCTCTTTCAGGAATCTTAATTATTTGAACATAAACATTCTAGAATTTCTCTTGACTGTATGAATCTGACATGATTTCCATTCTCTGGCAACAGAAGAACAAGCACAGAATACTCATTCAAAAGAATAAAAATGAAAACAGCCCTCATGACCAAATATGTTGTTTAAATGCTCCAAGGTGCTCTTGTTGGACAACTTGCATAGGGAAGAACTTACTTTAACAATAAATAGTACAGAAAGCAAATTTTTTTCCACAAGGTTCTATCATTCTTATTTTTCATGTCAAAATCATTCTTCAGGAGTATCTTTAGTAGCATAAATTGAATAAGATGTTTTGTCATAGCAGCATACACAACACAGTCTGTATTTAAAAGGCTGCAGATGTCTCAGTATTATCTGCCACATTAGTCTACTTCTATTTGTATACTGTGCTTATTTCCTAGGTGTTGGCAGACCAAGAGTCTGACACCATCGTTCTCTGAGATTTCATCACTTCTCACCAATATTCTAGTTACTTTTGACAATGTTTCATGATTTAGTTCAAGGCAAGTATCACAGTATGAGAAATGCACTAAAAGGATAAAAGATATTCCCTTGATGTAATATGCCACAATAAATAAAAATAATTAGTAGCAATTATTTATTCTTCACTGAAAAAGCTATAAGGCTGTTCATTTTGCCTGCAACATAATTAAACCATCTAAATTGTAATAAAAATCATTACTAATTATAAACACTTTATTAAAATTTGAACAAGTAAAGCAAATTGACATTTGATTCTCGAAAACCTTGGAATAAAATGCCTGATAGGATTCAGCAAAGAAACTTGATAACCACATGATTAGAAGTGCAGTACTGCCAGGGATTAAAACTTGCTTTAAAAATTGAAAGGGAAGAATGAGAATAATGCTGAGTTTTTAGTGAAATTAGGCTATATATTAGTGATACTTTTAAGATCAGGACTAAAACCTGCACTGCTCATTACAGCTGTGAATAATCTAGGGGAGGATATGAATGCTGACACTTATTGACCATCCCTTTTGCCATGTATTTTACACAGCAAAATATGGCTTTTTCATTCTGGAAGTCATATTTCTTCTCTTTCCTCCTCTTTTAAGGCATTCTTTGGTGGACAGGGATTAGCACTTACCATCAGCTGTACGTCACAGCTAGGTTCATCCTCATGACACCTCAGCACAGTTCCATTGTGGAGCCTTGAGAGGCAGCACTAACTCTGGGTCATTAGCATATGCAACTCAGTACTCAGAAACACCTCTCAGTACTGGCAACAGTAATTCTTTAGACTTTTGATAAGAATATGATAGAACCAATTAATGAAAAATATGCAGCAGGAAAATAATAAGATACCATACACAATTTAATGGTAAAATATATATATATATATTCCCTATAGAATTACTGTAAGTACTGTAAGGCAATTTTTTTTTTTTTCAAAAGAAAAATGTTACAGGAGAAAAATATTAGATTAGATTAAGGACAATGAAAAAGTCTTAGGTTGGGGGAGGAAATTTTCATAGAACAAATATTCTCTCTTAGGCTGATCCTGTGAAGTACAGGGAAGTACCTCAACAAAGAGAAATTTTTGTAAGTTTGAGTAGACCAAACCATGCTAAAGTCTCTGTGTTACGATCTATGGGGAAAATGAGAATATCACCTTTGGAAACAGTAATAAAAGAGCTGTTTCTGTATTGCAGATGAGTGTGAATAGAAACCTGTAATTCCTCTTATTTGCTCATGTATCTTAACAACACATCTTCACACACTGCTATGATACCATGAAGTCTTCCAAGTAAGTCAGAAGAAAGGCTTCTAATGAATAAAAAATTGTCACGTTCTCTCAGCATTGTCATATATTAGAAAACCTGTTCCTAGAAGTGACGATTTATATCAGCACAGGACCCTGAGGGGGAGAAGAAAAGAAGCTTGTCCAACTTCAGACACTTCAAAACACAGATAAATAGAACAATAGAAAATATTAACATCTTATAATTTAATTTTTTCCTCTTGGTTCTAGTAATGATTTTCAAAAGTTTCTTCTCAACAGTATTTCATAGGCAGTGTAGTTGGCTTTGAGTTGCTTGTGTAGGTGCACAGAATTGAAACCTTCCTTGTTTCATTAATTGTGAAGCTTCATGGAAAGGCTCTTTCTGTATCTGGGCATTCTCAAACTGGGCTGTGCATCCACAAGAAAACTTCACCTGCCAATGGACAGGGTGCCTTTCTATTTGTATACTGTGCCAATCACTCCAAATTTGTTATTGCCACCAGACTCACATGGCTTTCTTTTACTTGCATGATTTCCTGTAAAATTATTGTATTGTGCTAGCAGGAAGTGTCCATCAGTTTATATCAGTGTTCACTCTTGTATGAAACAGAGGGTGTTCTGTAGTGAGTAGAGCTCTGCCATTAGTTGCTGGACGTGTCTTGCACACAGCTGTGAAAACTGAGGAACTTAGAAAGGACTGTATACATGATAGACATTTAACAATTAAGAATCTTAAGCAGAATGTGGAAAAGTTGAGAAGAGAAACAAAGATCCTTGAGAGGATAAATGAGTGTAAGAGATTTATCAATAAAACTTGGTTAATTTTAAATGAGGAAAATGAGAAGCAGCAAGGAGGTCAATGGAAGAGAGCTGAGAAGCAACTACAGAGAGGAACAGGAAAAAGATAAGTGAGGTATGTAAAGAGACAGAGTTAAAGCTGATGGCAAGGGAAATGTGCACCATGAGCATGACTCTGCTGAGTGGCAAACTTTGTTTGGCAGTGCACATCAAATCACAGAAAGGTGAGTGGACATGAGAAGAACCACCCAGCAAATTGAGACATGTTGGAAAATACATATTTTTACATGCATTCTTTCTTATCCTGACTTTTCTGCCAGAAATACACTTACAGTTATTGTAACAGAACAGATTTACAATATGCCATAAAAGAATGTTTTCTCTGATGGTAGGTCTCAGTGGCACAAAAGAGGAAAAATTCTTGGTTTGCATAACTCTGAGACAGAGTGGCAAGCGTAGGGTGACAAACTAATAATGATTTCTGTGAGAAATGAGGAATTTTGTTATGTAGCTATGTGCACATTGTGGATAATAGATGATTTGCAACTGATTTAAACTCTTGATTACTTATCACAGATAAAAAGAAGATGGTGTTGTATAGGAAAGAAGACTCTGCATGATTCAGAAATAGTATCAACACCATCCTACCAAAAAGATCTTGGTTTCCTTAAAACAGTTTTTAGTGAATATCTCCTACTTTAAAATAACAACTAATTTAGGAAAGGAAATGTTGAGAACTACTGTTGGGAATTTTTTGCAAGTTTTCCATTCTTTGGAGAATCTTTCTTAGATAGCATGTTATCTCTTTGGGATGGTCACCACAAAGCTTTCTTCTCAGGATCGGATAAAGGAGTCTACAGATTCTGGCCCAGATTCTACTACAAGGCAGATCACCTTTCCTTCTCAGTTGAGTATTTATGTACCTAAATACCTCGACAATATTTGAATAATCTAGAGGCAAAGATCCTCAAAAGCTGTATATGGCAAACACCTTTCTGCATTCCTGTAGATAAACCTGTTCTGTTACATGGCAGGGATGTAAGAACACAACATTGAAGCTGATAGAAAACATCCCAAACATATTTGGGAAAGGCATCAATGTCAATGTTATTTCTTTTTCAGAACATTTCTTAAACAATTTTTCAGAGAGTCAGTTGAGATGCCAAAACAACAGCAATATACATTGTACTACACTGTTAGCTGATCTGTGTCATGCTATTTGTAGTGAAACCTTTCCCAGTCATAGGAGGAGGACATTTAAAGATCAGTTATATTTATCTACCATAAATAGGAAAACAGTAAAGAGCATATTCAACCACTCAAAATTTTTGAGTGCAGTCCTCTAACACCATCCTTATCCTTCAGTGTTCTGAAGGCATGTCAGTCAATGAAAGGCCTTGAAAATTATGTCTTTTATTTTATTTTGTAGAAAATGTTACTTAGTAAAGGTGTTTGAGGAAGTTTTAAACAATTTTGACTTAGGGAAAAAGTGTGAATGAGCACATTTGAAATGTATCTCATATTTTGGGACATCATTGTAGTATGTCTGATTAGGTAAAGTGAGATATTTATATCTATATTCTACAGATAAGAGACATGCAAGTGTGCCACTCTGCTGTGTAAAAGTTTCAGCCTCTGTCACAAATGACATGTAGTCAGCACAGCAAAATAAGCATGTCTGTGAACAAGTCTAAGCCTCACAGATTAAGAGACAACGAAAAAATGTGCTTACTCATAAAACTACTCCTGCTTACTAAGAGAAAGGTGTGTGAGCCAGTGGTGTGATTATAGGTTTGAGCACAAGCATTTTTCTCTATACCTAAGTTGAAGTGCACTGGACAACGAGAATGAGGTACAGACTGTGTCAAACTTTGGAATTGTGCTCTTTTCAAGCTTTAGTAATTGGGGTGCTTTTTAAATTTTCATTACTAAAACTACTTTTTTGAGTCTTTGACCCCCAAAAGGATAGGAAGGGCATATGAGCCCTTAGAGTCAAATGCAATTGGGTCATAATTCTTTGTTTTCCAACTTTTCCTTCCTCTTCCTTGTTATATCATCTTTATAGCAGAAAGCTGTTCCTCCTCTTTCAATTTGCCTGTTATGCAGAGCAAATAATTTTAAATCATTTTTTCATTCCGTTATGTAAATGAAATTAAAAATATAGCAAATTGAATTGGAATTTGAACAGTGATGCTAGAGGAACTTCTATCTAAATCAAGAGAATCAGAATTATTTTTATTTAAGAATAATTTTTACCTTTCAGATCTTTACCTTGAGTAATTTATACAGTACTGGCCTCTATATCTTTGTAAAGGTTTAATTGCTCTTCAGGGGAGCAGTGTAGAGCAATTATACAAATGATACCAGATATCAACGATTTAAGTTATAAGGAAAGACTGGGAAAGTTGAGCATATTCTCAGTGGAAAAGAAGAGACTTCATGTAACCCAATTGAAGTTTTAAAAATTATGAAGAAGACTGATAAAATTGATCCGAGCAGGCTCTTTACACATGCAAGACCACAGAAGTTAGACGACATGATCTAAAAATTAGAAAGTTAGGAACAAGAAAAGAAATGCTAAAGCATAACTATTTCACACAGAAGGATTAGAAGTGTATGGAATAAATTACTATAAAGGGCCCCTGAAGCAAAAAGCATCCTGGAATTCAAGAGGGAATGAGATGAATTTCTAAACAAAAGGAGCAGATAGAGGGGTGGCAGAGGAAGTATTCAAATGAAAATAAGGGAGACAATAAGAAAGAAGCAAGGAGAGCATGAGACCTTTTCCTCTTATTTCTCTGATTCTTATTGCTGATACTACTTTTTGGAAAATAAGTTATTATTATCTAAAATAATGCAGGACCCCTGTAGTACAAGTCAGTCAATCTTTTTCTTCAGAGATTACTTGAAATATTTTTTATGTAATTATGCAGTTCCTGGAATTTGGACCCTGTCATCTTTGATCATTTTCATTTGAAAATGAACCAGTTACTGACCATAGCCTACTTAGTCATATTGGACAACTGCATATCAGGGAACCACCTGTCAGCGAGACATGGGCCTACAAACTGATCAGAAGATCTTTTCCCTACCAGAATTCCAGCTACTGCTGGCAAGTGCAAGTTACTGAAATACCCAGCATCCTTTTCCTGGGATATTGGTCTGCTTGGGAGCTGGAGTTCTCAGAGCTTTTACTAATAGACACAGTGAAAGCAGCAACATGAAGATTTTTTTTTTCTAGTAAAAAGGCCAATTTATGAAATTCCAGTTTCCACCCACAGTTACACATTTGAAACCCCACGTGATAATTTACTGTATTCCCAGGAAGCAGCAGGAGAAATTTGAGGTTATTTTACAGATTCTGATTATATATATGTTGCTTTAATTTTCCTGTCACTGTGCAAACCTATAAGAAATAGCAAAAGCTCTGAATCTGTACATACTCAGGAAGACATGATTCCATTGATTTACTTTTAGACAGGTGTATTCAGAATGACAGCTTTAATTACACAGGAATTAATGGCTGGAAAGCCCACATGCACCTAAGAAAGCTTCTTGAGTTCATTGTTGACTGATACCTACATCTACTTTTGAATCCTAATTATTTCTCAACAATATTAAATATTTAAAACCTAATTATTGCTCAGTTGCTCCATTCACTTCTAGTATCCTCTACCAGTTTATAATTTTTATATATCATGCACATTATCATGTCAAAAAAAACCAGCATGTGAACAATAACACATTGAAATCCTAGAGTTTGCCTAATTAATTGCCTTATAGCTTTCAGAAATACACCAAAAATGACAAAAAGCTTGCTATATATGGTAAATGGTAATAATATCACCTTTTTTGTTTTCTTGGGATGTGGGGGATGTTTGAAAGGATTAGGTATTTTCAACTTACAGCTTGAATTTTTTTCTTGAAGAAAATGTACAGTTTTTTTTTCTTTTGCATTTTAAACATTAATTTCCAAGGTATCAACGGCTAATTATTCAGCAGTTACTTTAATGTTTCAGATAGGGAATAAGTAGCCTTGGGGAGAACAGATCCTGCTTTTAAAGTCTAGCTATAGTGAAGGATTATTACTAGAAGATATCCACTGCATATAGTCATTACTATTTCTTCCTCTGTTCAAAGATGGAAAGCAGAGTGGTAAAATCAAATTTCATTAGAAAAAATAAAAACAAACCAGCCAAATCTAGATGCTGCCCAATAGCCCTATGACCATAGGTTCTGGAGCAGAGAAGGATTTACTACCACTGTCGACCCCACCTCATGCTGGGCGAAGTGGAAAGGCAAATTCATTTGCTCTTTCCTACCTGTGTCACACTTCAGAGTCTTTCTTGACCCAGCTTCTCTGGTCTTTGGTGAAATCATGAACCATCAGCTGGACAGCTGGCAGCAGCAGAGCCTAGTGTCCTCAGGGAAGGCCTTGGAACATCATCAGTCACAGCCCAATGGCAAGGTCTCTAGAGCTGGGAGCACTAGAGTAATTGCAAGTAAAGAATAAAACTGAAATGATATTTCAAAGAAAAAAATAACACTTTCATGTGCTTATATCATTGATTATAACCTCCCACAAAAGTAAGCCGTCCAGGTGGTCCTTTGTAACATGTGCCTGTTACAAAATTGTTAAATGAGAAGTATCACACATCTAAATTCTGTCCGACAACAATCCTATTGGATTGTTCCAATATGGGAAGAGGAATGTCAAATGACAGTGACAGCAGCCCTCCCTAGGAAATGAAATGATTTTTCACAATCCTTGTCGTGGACAGCTCATGTCTTGTCCTCTCCATTGCTCTGTCAGACAGAGAAAACAGCAAGGACCACCTGCCAGCTGCAGGTCCTTGGTGGAGCTGTGCCCCCTGATTCCATTTCCAACACACAGCTTCTGGATCTCCTCTGGGGGCCACTGAATGTCACAGTCATAAGACATGCTGATTACCCGGGGAGTGCCTTCCTCATTTCAAAGTTCCTGAAACAACAGGAATGCTTCTCTGCAGCCTGTCTGACTCGCAGGTTTTTAGTCCACAACAGGCTACTTATTTTCACACCTTCCTATGTGACATTAGAACAAGTGGGTCTTTGGAGATTACAAAGACTTTTGGGTTGGGTTGGAGGACTCTAGCATGAAGAAGTTATTCATGTTGCAAAATTTTTCATACTCCCTTTTTGAGGAAATCTCTGACCTTTCTTATCCTAAGGAAGGGTCTGGAGATGCTTGGAAAAGTGCTGGATAGCAAAAGTCAAAAGTGTACAATGCCATGAGTGACATCAGGGCACTGAACTGGACCTACTACAGCAGGAGCTACCATAAAACCAAGTTTACTTAATTTTTTTCCTGGAATACTTCTGTGTATTCCATTTTGATATATTGTTTCCAACTTATGTCAGCATTCATTATTGTGTCACCACAAACTTGCTTGAAGTACTTTGGTTGAATATCTGTGAAAGAAAGCAAACATTATAAGTTTTACTAATCAAATATATTGATAAAATCGTATCTATATCTGGTTCATAGCAACTGTGTTCCTTACATTTAGCTTACTAATATAGACATTGTATGAGTTTGGGATGGGAGTTCCAAGAGAGGAAAAATCTCGGTCCAGAAGTCTTTCCAAATTTGGACAAGGATTTGCAGATGAGGAATTTTCAGGATTTTCATTTTCAGGTTGTTCAGCTTGGACAAGACCTTTAAGACCAACAAGTCCAACCATAAACCATATTGCCAAGTCCACCACTAAACTATGTCCCTAAATGCCACATCTATATGACATTTAAATACCCCTGGGGATGATGACTCTACCACTTCCCTGGGCAGCCTGTTCCAATGCTTGACAACTCTTTCCATGAAGATTTTTTTCCTAATATCCAATCTAAATCTCCCTGGTGCAACTTGAGGCACTTTTCTCTTGACCTATCTCTATTACCTGGGAGAAAAGAGCTGACCCCCAGTTTGCTATAACCCCCTACTCAGGCAGTTATAGAGAGAGGCAAGTTCTCCTCCTATTATTCAGGCTAAACAATATAATTCTTGTAGTGAGGTGCCCAAAACTGAACAAAAAGTTCAAGGTGCAGCCTCACTAGTGCTGAATGCAACTAGAGCAACAACCATTTCCCTAGTCCTGCTGCCCACACAATTTCTGACACAATCTACAATGCCATTGATCTTTTTGGCCACCTTGGCACGCTCTGGCTCATGTTCAACTGGCTGGTGAACAGCACCCCCAGGTCCTTTTCAACAGGCAGATTTCCAGCTACTCATCACCCAGCTTGCAGCACTGCATGTGGTTGCTGTGATCCAAGAGCAGGACCTGGCACCCAGCCTTACAGAACCCAGATCCCTCTGCAGGGCCATGCCTGCCCTTCAGCAGGGCAACACACCAACCAGCTTGGTGTCATCTACAAACTGACAGTGTCCATTTGATCCTCGTGTCCAGGTCATTAATAAAGATCTTAAACAGGACTGGCCCCAGTGTAGAGTCCTGGAGAACACCACTGGTAACCAGCCATCAGCTGTAATTAACTCCATTCTCACCATTATCTGCACATTTCAATAGATGTGTGCCATTAGCTTATCTTGGGTTTCAGCTTGTGGGGCTAGTGAAGGCTCTTTTTTTTGGAGTAGATGTTGCAGAGGAAATACAGGAGGGCAGCTGGATGTCTGTAACCCTCCTGTGATCCCTGCATAGTGGAAGCAGACTGCAAGGGGTCACCAAAGGACAAACAAAAGAGGTAGGGAGGATTTTACATGGGATGCCAGGAAACAGGGCAAGACTGCTCCCCTTGCTGCTCCTCAGGTCACAGTTGGGTAGATTCATAGATCTAAACCTTGAATATAAATTTTATTTTGCCTTTTCTTTCCCTATGTTTTCACATTCATTCCCTCTCCCATTATAACCACTTATTAAATTGTGTAACTGTCAAAATTGCCATAATTTAACCAGCAGAGTACCTTTCTAGTCTGAAAATTAGCACATTGATACATGTTGGTCTGTTTCCCTTCAATTACCTGAGAAAGAGGAAAGTAATGACACTATAAATGTAGAAGTTGAATTTTTAGGAGTACTGGTTCTCCAGTCTATTGTTAAGCAGCACATGCAAGTGTTTAGTGTATGCTGAGACTAATTTTCAAAACGCAGTTTCCCTTGGGATATTTATATTCTTCCAATAAGCATAGAACTGTCCATCAAAAGTAACTTTATATACCCGCACAGCACATGCACACACACAAAATCATTGCTGCAAACTTTCCGGGGTTTCTTCTCTAAAGAGCTGCAAATATGAGCAACGTTTTCTCTGCACAATGTCCTCTTAAAGTAGGTGGGTGCTCATTTCAACAGACAATTGTAACAGAAGTACTCATTTTTTTATTTCCTTTTTTTTCCTGCCTTGCACTTTTGCAAACAGTTAAGTTAAAAATCTCTTTTCTGAGAGGTAGAAACTATTAATGCAAAGGGGGAAAAATCATTTCATAAGAGATGCTTTAGAGTCCAGCCTATTTTGGTTTTCTTACTCAAATCATTTACTTCTAATTAGATAAGAGAACAAAAAAAAATTCCAAAGGGGAAAATACATTTTTCCCCCCACAAATTGCTTCCATCATTTCTGAACTCTGCTAAGCATTTTTAATAGATATGTGCCCTTAGCTCATCTTTTGCATGCTAACAATTTAATCTGAATACCAATATAGACACAAAATAAACGATTGTTTCCTGCCAGAGGTATCTGCAGAAGAAATCTTGGAGTAAAACATTGTCTTTGCAGCTCATTGTGTCTCTAATTAGACTGGAAGGAGGCAGAAGCTTGCTGGTGTCAGTCTGTGTTTAGCATGCCCTGGAGCTTCAAGCTCCTGTGGGTATCAAAGTGCACTAATTAAATGAGGGGTCCACAATACCGCACTAAACATCAGAGTGAGAGAAAGAGTCCAGTGTCCTCAGTGCCTTTGAGAATCCATGGCCCACGCTAATTACCCATTGTTGAATTGACTTCCCATTCTACAAGGAATGAATGGCGCCTCTCTCCCCCCTTTCCCTGTCCTCCCCCTGCCTCCCCCCGCCCTTAGATTTTACCATCTTTGCTTTGGCCGCCTAATTAATCTTATGGAAATCTCCCGAAGCCAGATTCCAGCAAGGTTGCCCCGATGTTTATAATTTGATTTGTGATGATAAAAGTGAAGACACCCGGTGATGGAACAGTGTCATTTCCAACACTCTTGAGAATCGAAGAGGCTATCAATCTTTCCCACGTGCATGGCAAACTGATATCCTAGAAAATTAACTTCAATTAATAACAGAAATCCCCAGACACTCAGGGAAGTACAGACGCTTTGAAAGAAAACCTTCAAAGATGTCTCTGGATTGTCTTTTATATGCAGACTCTTCTTTTTATATAGAAGAGATTCTCAATAAGGGAACGTGTGGTGAAGGGGGGAGTTCCCCCTCTCCCCTTTTAATCTGAGCAAGATGAGGTAACATTTTATATTTAGTTTAGGAAGAAGTTAACCAAAGGTCTGTAGGTTAAATCTGTTTTTATTTCCTCTCTGCAGGTTGAATTGGATAGAATGGGTTATGCTACACATATCACTGAAGAAAAGAAATGTAAAATAAAAATTCTTTTACCATTATGCTCCACCCCTTTCTCCCCCCCCCCAAAAAATGCTGGAAAGTTAGGGGTTGGACTGCTTGTCATTGCCAGTTGTCTTTGCCTTGAAAGGTTTTGTGATCTAATGTTGAATGTTCTATCAAGAAAAAAAGACTTGTTAAGATTTTACATGTTCTAATAACTGCAATGACACTGATAGTAAAGACTCCTATAAAAGCCAGTCTAATTTCTGTGAAACTGTGCAACACATGAATTTTACTCTACAAATAATCTGTCATGTCTACATTTGTGAGTGGCATTTCTGTATTGCTATTGTTTGGAATAGTTGATTAGACAACACAAATAGAAAAATAGAAAAATAGAAATGTATGTAACACTTTCCCACCTGCAAATATCAAGAAACTCCTTGCTAAACAAGCAAACTAACTTTAAAATATCATCCAATAATAATTTCTGGTTTGGTTTGGAGCTTTTTTGTGCATATGTCATAGACAACAAATTAAAAATTCTGATTAACATTTGCTTTGAGGTGATGCATAAGCAAAAATTACTATCCAGCATATTACCTAAAGTTTCTCATCCAAGTAATTTTCAAGGCAACTTAAAATAAAGATAAGGTACAATCTTAGCTTAGCAGCAAGAATGGGTTAAGTTTATTGCATTTCAGGTTCTTGTTATAATCTCAGTCACGTGAACGAATTCATGTTGTGCCATTTCTTGCTCTCATTACAACCTTTGTTACGAGAATGAGGTATTAGGGTTTTAATGCCTCATATATTCTGTGAATTATGTTAGTGTGCTGTACTACTTTGACCTTTTAAGTATTCTGTAATTTGATTGGCTGGTAATTCTAGTCCTTTTCCTGTTGACAGCCTCAATAACCTTTCAGAAAAAAGTAATGGCAATCTGATCAAAACACAGAATATTTGAGAGTACAAAATATGTGGTATAAAGGACAGCTATAATTCTTCAGGGGAAGACAAAATTTTAATTCTTCTGCTGCTTAAAAATTGGGAAATAAATAGAAAACAGGACCTGTAATGCACTGCAAGGAAAAATCTTAGGATAACGCATGAAAGTGATAAGATGGGCGTGTGATAACTTTTGGTATTTTCATGGTAACTCTACTTGATATATACATGACAAAATTTTTTACCATATTTTAAATATTTCCATATCACAAGACATTTTCTTAAATTAAAGGTCTTCAGTATTTAGATCTATTTTTAAGTATTTTTATCACATTCACATTTGATGACTGGAGAAGTTTATTTATCAGAAAATGTCATTTGGGTCTATTATTTTTTGAATAATTCATTTTGTGTAAAAATGTCCCTCAATGAAAAACAATACTAATTAGAATGAATACACACTTACTACATTTTTCCACTGTACAAAATAGAGAAAGCAAACTAATTTCACAGAACTTAGTAGACTTTAAACAAAAAAAAAACCCAGTTCTTTTCTCCAAATGAATTCTTCCTCTGAATCCCAAATTAATTTTTCCCTGAAAGTCCTTGTTTATATAAAGAATTAGGGATTTCTTTTTAAACCATCTGTAATCATTTCCTATTTTTTTAACTTGGGTTTTTTGTGTGTTTCAGTTTTTGGGGGATTTTTTGTTGAGGTTTTTTTGTTTGGTTCTTTGCTTTGTTTAGAGGTTTTTTTGGTTGTTGGTTGGTTTATTTTTGGGGGGTTTTGGGGGATTTTTTTTGTTTTTTAACCTTTCATGGAATATTTATGGAGAACCCACACAAGCAGTAAAAAACCTTCAGGAAGGTTCCTGATTTAATATCTTTTAAAATCTGTCCAGATGCTATGCCAAACCCAACTTGGTATAATTTGAGGTTCACTTGATGTAACTTTACCTATAGATAGATATATTTTGCTTGTTTTGTTTTGTTTTGTTTTGCTATTTCAAGTACAGGGTTGTTGGTTTTTTTCTTTTTTTTTCATTAACAGTTGTAACTAGTTTTTAATTTTGTCCATGAACTCTGTATGAGGGTTGAAGTGGCATAGAGTTTTAATGCCACTTCATGGAATTCTTTCCTTTGTCAATAATGTGTAGAGAAGGAAGGATCCTTTCAGGATTTGTACATGAATGAGGTAGAAATTTCCAGACAGCTGAATTTTTTTATCCTTCTACTTGGCAAAGAAGAACCTAGGTCAGCTCCAGGACCACAGGTTAAAAATTTTAGGAGCATTAAAGGTAAACCATTGATTTCCAGAGTGCACTTCTATGAAAAGAAAGACTTAGATATAGACCACTTCCAGCACGTACCCTTAGTATGATGTGGCAGATTTCACACAGCATAGTATGAAGCCAATCATCCTACAAAATACAAGACACATACATAAGTTGTCCAGTAAACTTTCAGTCTTAGTTTTGTGGAGTTGTTGGGAAGACTCTGAATAATAAGTGGAAATATCAGTAATAGAAAATATTACACCATATCATCCGTCTGCAACTTTTGGAATTTTAAAAGCTTAATCAATATTTTCTGACATTGTTATGTGACTAAGAAGTGGCAGAGAAATTATATTCTATCACCATGTGATGCAACACGAGGTCCAAAGCACACCTGGGCCTAGACTGAGCCTGAAAACCATCTGTAAACAACCAGGTGAAAACTGTTGTGGGATTTTCAATTGATGCTGCATTTACACGTGTTTAATTTTTTCTGTATAATTCTGTAACTCCCTCCCACTGATGCAGCTGTTTCTGTGGAAAGACTTAGCACAGTTGTCATCATGCAGGCATCTTCTGCTCTTTGAAGCAACCTGGATTATTTGAGGCATTCAGGACTGGCAAAAGTCATACTGGAGGTGTTCTCTGAATTTTAACAGCAGGGTGGGATTCCTTGCCTCGATGAAGAAACTGAATTGTGGTGTTCACAGAAAGATGATCTTGTGAGAGCTTGATAGCTGTGTGCTATTGCAGCCAATGGATTCAAGAGAGCAGCTCAGCTCCCCAGAGCAGGTTGCAGGGTGAGCAGAGTGTCTAACAGGCTCTACTGACTGTTTTGGCTAGGAACTCCACTCAGGTTCCAACACACAGATGTCACAAACTCTTTCAGATACTTAATTTGGGACTGACATTGACAATAGTTTTAGATTTCACCTACAACCAGTTTTGCAAGAATGAAAGGAGTAACTGAGCTTCCATCAGTTTTTCTTATCAACACTGCTTTCCCATAGTAATTACACTTTGACTTTCTTTCATTGATGAATTAGGTTGTCGTTTATCAGTATACAAATCTTCATATGGAGGCCATTTATTCTAATCTGAAGATGTTCATGATATTACATAATTTATCAAGAAATTTTAAAGAGGATTGTAAGAATCAAAAATTATAAGACATGATTTCTTTAAAGTTACAAACATATTCAATGACTATGTTTTTTAGTATTGATGGAACTGTTTCTTTCTTCTAGTCTGAAACATGAATTTTCATGTCCAAATGCAATGGTTTCACCATTTTGCCAGCAGGAGGTCACCTCCACTGGAATTAGGCCGTTTAATAAACTGAAGATTAAATAAAAAGGAATAATGTGTTGTAGTAAAAAAGCTTTATATTCAGTAAGATAACCACTGTACTGCATGTACTCCTTAAATTGCTTGTTCTTGTCCTCCAGAGGTCACCTGTAAGTAGTCTAGCAATAATACTCTAAACTTCAAGCTTTGTTCCCTTAATAACTACCAAATTATGTATTTTTCTGTGCTGGTATATGATAATGCAAATCAATTCCATGTAGTGGGAACCTGGCAAGAAAGTCTGGATCAATCTTTCTTCTCAAAACTGGTTGTTGAAAGAACTTAGAGTCAAGTCAAGAGCTTTAGAAGTTAGTGAAGGCAGAAGAGTCAGAATAGAGAAAGTGACCAGCAAAACCAGATGATTCAAACCTATTTCCTCTGACAGAACTGTTTGCTTCATTCCTTTCTCATTTAAATTAGGAACCAATTGACTAGTGTCAACTTATACCAATTAAAAAACAAAACAAAACAAAACAAAACAAAAAACAACCAATTTGACCTTTCAATTAGCTTCAAATTGGGACCGTAAATTACATAATTTATTGGTCAAGGGAAGTGATCACCTGTCTTTTCACGGACCCATCTGAAGGATAAGTAATACCTCATATTACAGTTCAAGGAAAGAAAACAAAAACAAAAACATTCTGCATTTATTAGGAATTGAGACCTCAGCTCTGATCTTAGTTTCAGATAATAGTATGGATATCAGAGACTTTATACTCAGTTCAGATGAAAGATGAAGTTCCTAGACATATAAACAAGTTATCTAAGGGTAATATTTTCCTGTGTACCCACTTGGTAACTACAAAAGTTCATACCACTGGTACATTCTTGTAGCATTACTCCCTTTGATTCACATACTTAATAACTGATTTGTTAAAGTGCATCATTCATAGCCATGCTGAGGCACACAGGTGGGTTCCACCACACAGGAAGAGGTCAGGAAGACCTGATTTTGTGTGTCTGTTGCCTTTCAAGGTATTTGTTTCCATGTTCAGACAGCACCTTTGCATTTAAACCCGTGATGTATCTATCCAGAGAAGTTACCCAGCAGCTCCATACATGACACACCCTTCACTGCCTTTCAGCACTGAGAGAAAACCTGAGCCTGTAGGATTAGAAACACTTGCCCCAGCCTCTGCCACCACTCTCCTCCTAAAAATACCTGTGCACATAGGAACTGCTCCACTAGGAACAGCTGTGACCCTTTATGTTGTGGGACTAGGGACAACTGAAAACTGGTCAATATTTCTCACTTGTCCCTGCATTTACAATGCAAAAGGAAAGAAAAAAGTCTCATCAAAAGTTAGCAGATAAAACTCAGTAAAGGTGGATAAATTTTTTTCCATCTACCCACGCATAGCAGCACAGAAGTGTCATAATGTCAGAAGTCACACACCATTTTAAAAATAAAGGAGTACATGAGTCATGACAGCTGTGACAGACATTTTCACTTGTACTGATGAAGAATTAAAAGACTGAAAATGTGGGGGTTTGAGTGTTTAATTCATATCCTTTTTTTTTTAAGAGAGGTTTTTTCAAACTATTTAATACTCTAGAAATTATATTTCCCAGAAAGTGCTCAAACTAGAGTAAACAGCATCCACAGACACCTCACAAATAACTGCATTCTTGACAGGACACATAAGGATATAATCAGAAGTAAAGCCTATAGGAGGAGAAATAAGCTAAATTTTGTTAAAGAAACAATCATTTTGGTTAGAACTTCTGCTGCCAATCCTTGAAGTATCACTTTCAGGGAAAGTATTCCAAAATCAAAGATCACAAGAGCTGTAAGTTTGGGTTCTTATCATGGTCTCCAGGCATACTCATTCCTGCTTGCATCTTAATATTTATGATCCCTAAGCTCTAGTTCATGCAAATACAATTCTTTTCAAAATCAGATAGTTCAGGGACCTTATTTTGATAGTTACTTTCATAGACTTCTCTATTTGAAAAAGCTTGACATTTTTTAATGCTTACCCAATTTCTACTTCTCCATTGCAGTCCCAAATGAATCACATTGAGGGGAAGTATTTACTTTGTCTTCTGTCAGGAAAAAATCTCATCTGATTGCAGCTGTAAACAAGATCAGATCTGGAAAAATAAAATCAGTTGGCAAGACCCTTTTAACTATTAGGATTGGAAACAAAAAAAAATCCTTGATAAAACCTTTATTACATAAGCAAACAAAGCAGTTAAAACTTCTTAAAAGAGCATTAGCCATACAAGCTGGCAAGAAGAACAATTAAACATGTTTTATTCCTTTTCTTATGTAGAGTATGAAAAAGTTCCTCTTTTGTAGAAATTCTGAGGTTCTAATTGGGATAGAATAAAATACTTAAAAGAGACAGTGACTTTGTTTTATGATGTTCTGGAGGTGCAAAAGGACAAAAAAATTTTTTGCTATCAAAATCAGTTTCACTGAAACAAGTACTCTTAGGATTTTTTTTTCCATTGAACCATTTTGTAAGTTCAACAAGTATACTGTAATATCTCAGAATAGGTCCTTGTGACCTATTTGGTTTTCAAGTATTATATTCCTGGTGAATACCTCTATTTCATATTCTCTACATCTCATAATGTGCTACTTTGTATTTTTCTGCTTTGTCTCTCATCTATGTGAACTTATTTTTACTGCATTTTACCAAATTTTGTAGATCCTATTTATCTGTCCTTACACTTACAATCCTTACTTATCCTTATTTGCAACATCTTTTAATTTTGCGTAATTTTCAAATATTAAGTCTTACTGTTGTTTAGAAGAATAAAAGTATTAAACAGAATTAAATAGCCTCTGTTTATAAAGTGAAGCTCCATGTCTATCAAATGACTCCATTCTAGTGCTCATTCTAGTGAAGAGCAGTATCAAACCTCTTGTATCTCAATTCTAAAATGAAGGCATTGACAGGTCCAGAAAAAGCAAAGCAAATTCAGAACCAGGAGAGTAAGCAATGAACTCAGAATATCCACTATTACTATTATTATTACTATTGTTACTATTACTATTATTTCTTCAATGCATCTTGGTGAAATACAGTCATTCCCTGCTCAAGCACCAGCCACAAAGATTTTTACCTCCAGGCCAGTTAAGAAGAAAGAGCCTTGAGGCTCCCAAGGACAAGGGGGCAGTTTCAGAGAGCTGGTTGTGCACAGATGCAGCAGTCAGCTCCCCATCCACATTGCAGACAAAGCAGCCCACAACAGAAGAAGTAATTAAACATGTGCCTGGTTTTGAGCTTAGTTACATTAATAATACATTATCACAGTAGCAATTGTTGGCATATGCTTTTCAGAAAACAAGGTTATTACACATGGCTTTACAAAGAACTGAAAAGAGAAAAAAGTTTCCTTCTGAGTCTGTCAATTGATTGCAAAATATTCAGCCAATAATCTGCCTTTATATACTTTGGCTGTTTTACTTAACATACTGAGATAATAAATATCTTCAGCTCAACTTGATACAAACATGACTTTACCTTTGGAAACAAAAATTAACAAAGTAAATGAAAACTATCCCACAGAAGCACAGTAGTGTTTGAACATCAATTTGACAGGTACTGTAATTTCCCTATTTAGGGAGTTCTGAGTATCATACAGGGGTGTACTGCTGCAACACTATAAGAATTCTCATAGAAGTCATCTGAAAAAGAAAAGTTTTAGCACAAAGCGAAGATGGTATTGGAAGATGGACACAGTCTGGTGAATTTGAATGATGCTCCAAAACCATGACCTTGACTTACTTCTGTTTAACACATATCTATTATTACTAAACCAGCAACAAACAGGAAAGTTAAGTCTGTAACAGATTCACTCTAAGCAGTCCTACGTCATCCAAAGACACATTTGTATACTAGTGACTAGAATCAAAACATCGTTTAGTTCTAATCTATGCCTTCCTTACTATTTTATGTCTAAAGGAAAAGATGACAGAAGTGTTCACTACAGTCCTTGCAGATCCCTCTGTAATAGAAGACATGAATGCAAAAGATGACATACATTTTATTAATCTTCTCTCAACACCTTCTTTTATAATGTATTCAGAGTTTTGCTTTTCCATATTCAAATTGTAAAAAATGATTTGGGCAGTGAAGAAGAGTTGGGGAGGGAGGGCTGCAAGCTTTTTATTCTTTCCACAGAGATTTTTCCTTCTCATTCTGCTTGATAGTGTTCCAAGAGAGAAAACTCATATAAAGAAACAAGCATTTGCTTCTTCTGCAGCATATGTCACTACTGAGGGAATATGCCTTTGACTAAATTAATCTTCATCCTCAGAATACTCACCACTGATGGCTATCTAAATTTTTAGAGTCTAGAATATACATATGTATAAATATATATATATATATATATGCATCCCATTTACTCTTTCCAGAAATTTGTGCCTCGTGTTAAACCTCTTGTCTGAACTTGGCATGGAGAGCACAGTAACTCCACAGGCTTTGAGATTCCATAAGAGCCAGGGAAAAGATGACATCTTCTCTCCACCAAAAGTCTCCCTACCTCTTTTCACTTTCCTTTTTCCTTCCTTCCTTCCTTCCTTCCTTCCTTCCTTCCTTCCTTCCTTCCTTCCTTCCTTCCTTCCTTCCTTCCTTCCTTCCTTCCTTCCTTCCTTCCTTCCTTCCTTCCTTCCTTCTTCACTTTGAATGCAAAGAAAGATGCTGTGATCTTTAAATGAAATATGGTAGGACACAAGGGAGAATTCTGGCTTCATTTTAAAAGGCACATTTACATCAGTCTAGTGCACTTTACTCCAACACTACTTGAAGTCCTGAACAAGAGAAGAGTTGACTTTGAAATGTGGTTTAGAAATATTTTTCTACATTTTCAAGAATCAGGATGGACTAGAAACCAAAGCTGATCACAAATTCTTTAGATACATGAAGAATATATTTATACTCTTCTTTTTCCTACTGTAATTTTACTTTAGGACACTAATTCAGAAAATAACTTCCCTGGAGCATTCAGGTGTTGGGACAGCTGATGTACACACTATTACTTAGCCACAATGCTTTCCCCAGAAGAAACATCATGCCAGCTTTCTTGCAGACACTCTCCAGATTCTTGGACTGGTCAGAGAGAAAAACTAGGCTTTAGGGTCCTGTCATAGCAGCAACAGGTTTGTAAGACTTTTCCTAAAGTAATAATTTTTCTGGAATAGGACAAGCCACTACACAGACATATCCAAATAGATTAATGGAGATTTTTGGGCCACAAATCAGAAGACTTGCATCATATCAGGTTCATCTAATAACTCACTATTTAGAAGCAGAACAGAGCAAGACTAATTGCCTTATAATATTTAACAGTTAATACAAATAATATTCTACTACATCAAAGGTGAATTCATACAGCAGTTAAGTATACAAATGACTTCTAATAAAGTGGTAATTTTTCTGTACTGTATAAATGCAATCATATTAAACTCAAATCAGTGAAATGCTAATTCACTTTTTAATGAGTTCCTTTCCTATTTCATATTTTTAAGCAACTTTCAACTGGTTTGGTTAAGCACAGTTAATAAGATGAAAAGAGTGATTTTTAATTAACTCAGACAAAATAATCCATTGTATATATGCGAGTTTTTAAAGTAATGTAAAGTATGATTAGAATTCAGGTTTTATTCTATTTCATCTTCTTGTGAGCTTTGGAATTTGAATACAGCTATCTGAGGCAGTGGAGGAGAGGTATCTTATTCTCTCTGAAATTTGTGTTTCTGAGGAAAGCTCTTAGTTTTCCTTTGGACATGACTGCATTATTATTGGCCAGGACCTATTCTCTTTTCTAATCCATGGGAAAAGCAAAATGACTGCAACTCTTAATCCTGGTTATATCACAAAACCTAAATGGGTCATTATGAACTTCTGCAGTGACTCTCACTTTGTACAAAGGGACCAAAATAATTTTTGAGGTCCCTTTAAGGTATATGTCCTAATTCATAGATACTCTGAACAAAAATTGATTTCCTCAAAGCTTAGAAAAAATAACTTATACCCTTATGTACCTCCACCTGTTTGCTCTCTGCAGCCCTGACTGAAAACTGGCCAGAATCAGCTAAAATCTTGCAGCTGATTTCAGTGGAATGTGTGATTATATGACCATTATCAATCTAGGAATGAGAAAAAAACAATGTCATTAATTCCCCTTCCATAAACACAAGAATGCCTTTTTTCATATGCCATTCAGATCAGGCATCACAATATCTACTCTTGATTTGCTCTGAACTCTTGTCCCTGGCCCTCTACAGGAATTGCATTGTGCAAGAGGTCATTAGCTCACTCTTTTTTGTTAGCAGGTTACTGTTTGTTGCTAATTATCAGAAGATTCTCTACAGAGAATAAAGTTGGGGTATCAGAGAGACCTGAGAGTGTGCAGACTCTTCCTGTGTTTTCTCCAGCACAGTTGAGTTTAAGAATTAGACAAAATAAAATGTAATACTTCAGAATGAAAACTATTTTTTCCACTTTCCTGATTTTCTCATGCCATTTGTGTATTAAGGTTCAGAATCACTGATTCAATTAAACTATAGATCTTATTCACATTTCGCTGCTGTTGGACCTGAATCCGAAGTCCTCCCTGGTCACCAGTAAAAGAGTTTTAATGATTTGGAGTTTAAATGAAGGTCATTATATCATATCTCACATTGCATGCAGGTAATAAAATTCCTTTCCTGCTTTGATTTTAGTTGAATACAATCTTTTAAGTGAAATGTGGTATCAGAAAGCCTTGCTTCGTCTAAATAGTAAACATGACCTGTTATTTGTCAATTTTATGGTAAATAAATGCTTCTTTGTTGCCTAAACTAGAGGTTGTTTCATTTTCATGCTCTCAAGCAGCTGATCAAAATATTTGGAATATCTTCAAAACCTGGAATATTTTTTCTGCAAGAGGAGAGTCAGGATTCCTGGTTTCTTTACACAGCAACTTAACTTTGCAAGCCAGAAAACCTAATTATTTTCACTGATTTTCAGCTTCCCACCCTCCTTCAATCATCATAAAACAGTTTAAAAAACTCTTTCAGGTTTGAAAATATTAGTATTTATTTGTTTTAGATTCTCATCTAATTCTGAAAAGACAGAACTGCAGCACTTATTGGCATCATGCCACCACCATTTGTAGAATCCCTAAAAATCATCATAAGAAGCTCTTTAGAAGTGGCTCTTTCTCCTCCCCAAGCATCTGTCTCCCAGGAGCACCCCGGGAGTGTTTGGGTGGCACTCTGGAGTCAGCAGGTGAGATAATGTGCTCCAGAGCATCTGCAAAGTATTTGCCAATCACATCTTCTGTTACCTAATACTTTTAGCTAAACCTCAAGGATTGACAGCTGTGAACCTAAGCCTGCAACTCGTGTTATTCCACATCCACTAGATGAATAATGATGCAGAGCTCCTTGTTTATTTGCTTATTCTGAAATCAGATCTTGTTTATTCTGTGCCCCTTTCTAGTCCTCATATATAACTAATTGTTGGCAGATGTGGCAAGTATCTAGGGCCAAGATATATTTGTTTGCACAGTCTGATTTTTTGAGTCTCAACCAGTATCAGGCCATTGCAGCTGGTTTTTATCAAGACTGAGCACTGTAGACAGTCCACCTGGCAAAACATGATTTGCCCATATGACCTTCACATGAAAGCTTTAAATACAGGACTTCTGCTCAAACAATATTTAAAATATCTGAAAAAAAACCTAATTAAATTAACAAATTGAAGTGAAATGCTAATCAGTGTTTGTACATGTAAAAATTGCCCTGTGGTTCATATACAATAGGGTGTGAGTCTTATTTCTAATTTTGATTTAAAATCTGAACCATATAAAAAGGCTGCTAATTGTCTGTGACAATCTTTCCTTTAGCAAGCTAGCTAGTGTCTACATTTAATCATCTCACTTGAAACAAAACAGAAAACTACCATTTGTCTAATGCTTGGAAGCAAAGGAAAAACAACAGCAGCAGAAAAATAAATCAGCATGAATCCAGTTTAGCTGGCTAATATCAACACTTCTTTCATTCCTGATGAGAATCTCACTCCTTCACTTTGCCCAGATGCCGAATTCCTCCTTGTGAGTTTTTTATGTCTTTCTTCAATATTTAAAAACAAATAAAAGATTAACATTGGAGTTAGATTGTTTACTTTTAGCTAGAAGTTCTCTGAGCCACTGTAGTATTCAAGTTTTCAACTTCTCATGTTTTTTTTAATCAGTGAGTAAATGTAGTTGACTTGTTACATCCATCCAAAATATTTTAGGAAGTAACACTGTGGAAGATTGTTTATTTGAAGTGGGAGTGAAACTCTGTGTCTACATTATTGTCTTTGCTAATAAAATAGAGAACCTGTATTTATTTTTCTTCTTTATTATTTCTTTTGTCACTCTCTAAAGCAAATCTGAGAAGAGGTATAGGCTATTTGGGAATTATTTTAGCTTGCAAAGTGGAAATACTTCACACTATGTGACTAAAAACTATTAAATTTATTCTGATTTTAATAGCACCTATAATTTCACTTATCATTGCCAAATTTAAAAATTAATTAAAAGACCACAAGTGAAGTTACAGAATCATAGGATAAAATAATAATGTGGAATCAATAAAATATTTTCTCTTTTGTCTTGTACCTTAAACTAAGACAACAGTCAGTATTTCTAAGTTCATCTGGAAAGTTTCCCTTCCCTTCCCTTCCCTTCCCTTCCCTTCCCTTCCCTTCCCTTCCCTTCCCTTCCCTTCCCTTCCCTTCCCTTCCCTTCCCTTCCCTTCCCTTCCCTTCCCTTCCCTTCCCTTCCCTTCCCTTCCCTTCCCTTCCCTTCCCTTCCCTTCCCTTCCCTTCCCTTCCCTTCCCTTCCCTTCCCTTCCCTGTTTGGAAGGGAAAAATAATTGATTACTCAGGCAAAATTAAGAAAGCAGAACTCTTGCCACTGTATTCCATTCATTTCACAACACAATGTGAAAGAAATGTTGCAGAAATGTCATAGGATCAGGCAAAAAAGTAATTAGAAACAGGCTAAGAATTTAGGCTCTCACTTCATGACTTCTTCACTGTTTATAATACCTGCATTGGTTTCCTCAAGATTAGAGCACCACAAAAAAAAAAAATTTGTTACTTTAGACTTGAGTAACTTCCTAAAGATCCCAGCAGGTAAGTCTGGAGTTCATCAGGGAATTGTGGATGAGCTAAATCTCTACAGATTAGCACCTTTATTAGTGTCACAAAAGAAGGAAAAATTACCATCTCCTGGTCTGGTAACACAGCCTAACCTGTGGGAGTTGGCCACTGTGTACCAGAGAGGACAACTAAGCCAAAAAGTCAGAGTTCCAAAACACTACAGAATTTGGCTTTGGAAGTTTGCATCAGACCACTCTCCAGGTACATGAGATCACTCCTTCATTCTCTCCCCTTCACACAGGGCAAGCAGAGGGCTTTGTGACTGCCCAGAGCCAGCTGGCAGCACAGACCTGTCTGCAGAGACTCAGGGTCCTGCACTCAGCCTCTAGGAATCTGCAGCTCCTCTGCTTGGCAAACTCATTTCTCCTGCCCCTGGGCTGCTCTGCACCCCAGCAGAGCAGCTCTGCACAACATGTACTTCATCCTTCACATCCATTTCCCTTGTAGGATACCTAACCCTTCCTTAAACTGCAGAGAGTGCCACTGACATGGACTAAATCCTTTTTCTACTGCACATTTACAGCAGAAAAACTGATCTGCCAATACATCTCAGTGCTAAGCTGAGTAGGGGGAGAAATAGTCTGAAATATGTGCTTCCAAGGAAGTATGTTTGTCACTGTTATTCCAATATGTTACACTTTTTTAAATTAGGTGTCCTTTTAAAATATGAATACTTTACTTCTAACTTCATATGTCTGAGGAAAAGGGAAGAAATGTGCTTCTCCTGGAGGCCTGGACACACCTGGGATGTCTGTGTGCACAAGCTGTCCATCCCTGGCTGGTTTAGCATGTCTGCCTAGGAGTACTTAACATGATAGACCAGTCTCTGTTCCTAAACCACTGAGTATGAGTGTAATACCTCAGCATGCATCTTCACTTTTCATGGATATGTCCTCATGTATTCCAGCATGGTTTAGAGAAGTTCCTCCTTCTCTGTGACTGAAAAAGATGAACTTAGTTCACTCTTATGCCAGAAGAAAATAATACAAGACCTCAGTAATTAAGGGTGTGACCCACAGAATTCCTTTTTCTTTCATGTTTTGTCCACAGTCCATGAAAAATTGATGCTCTGTCAGGTAACATGCTTCTTTTTATCTACATTGATCTCCTTTCAGTTTGGAGTTAGCTTGTTCCTCCTACTATCACTCCTGAAGTAACAAATGATATTTTCATAAGCATGGTTAGTAATCAATATACACAAGTAACTGTCATTGATCTGAGTATAACCCTTGATCTAGAAAATCACCAATTACAGCTATTTAAAAGATTCAGTTGGATTAGGTGAAACCCAGAGAAAAATATTGCCCAGGCAATTTACCTAATCATGTTAAAATAAGGACAAAATAATTTAATTAGAATTTATAGAGGGAAATTTAGGCTTTTGCCAACTTAAAAAGGGGTTCTCTGAAAAGTTTATATCTTGAATTTTACATATAAATGTACAAGTACTGTTGCCAGATTTATAAACCTACATAGAATGAGGTCTAGATTACTTCTTAACATTTTTTAAATTTGTACTTAATGCAAACAATCCCATGTATTTATCGATATAAATTTGGTATATTGCAAACTTCTATACTGAGAAGTTTGAGGTTTTGTTTTAAGCTTTAGCCCCCCCACAGCATGCCTCACTCTGTGTGTTCCAGCTGCAGCTATCCTGCAAACACATGAGTTCCTTAGACCTGCACAACTCAGGAAAACAGGACTAGAAAATATATATTTCATAACCCTATACATATATATGATAAATCACCTGCAAGTATTTAACCATATAATTCACACTCACTTTAAAGCCCCTTTGCCCTGCCAAAGATCTTTAAAGGGGCTTTAATACAGCAGTGAATCAAGCCCAGTGACCAGCTGTAGTTTGGTATTTCCAAGCTTTTATCAGTTTTCACCACAGCTTTCATGTTATTTTTAGAAACTGGCTGGAATCAGAATCAAGTCTGAAGTTTTCTGGGTTTGCAGCGACTGATTTTGGCTACATTTTCATTATGACTGCAACTAAATAAATGCCACTGATTTTTCTCAGGCATCCTTTCTGTCTTTCTCATCTCCATCAGGCTGCACACATTCTGTAGCTGTGGGCTTGGTTCCAGGAAGGTCAATAGTCTCCATTTCTTTCACCATTTATTGGAGCCATTTTCTCCTGTTTAGCCAATAAATGGCTGCAGGTTTGGATGACACCTCCGTGATCTGTATAGAGTTACAGAGCTGAAACATCCACACACAGTATCCCTTACATGTCCTTCTGTACAAAAGAAAGATGATTTCATATTTCAGGGACCACACAAAATAAACAGCACCGCTCAAGACAAAGAAGGATCTTTCTGCAAAGAGACAGAGGGAAGTTCAAGGGAACGAGCAAGTAGTTTTGCAGACTTACCACAGGAAAGGAAATGTTTTCCTTTCTCAGCATTGCAAAAATAAAAATTCCTACATGAAGCCCAGCAACAGGGGCGTTTTGCCAGTTGGGGAATTTACAGATTCTCTCTTGAGTATTATAATAATTCATTACTAGGGAATGGCCACTGCTGACCATAAGATAAGTGGCCTAACTGTAAACCATAAGAAAGGGAAGTGGGAGGGTGTAAGAGTCTAAGAACTGGCATTTCCATGAGGCTCTCAAATTATGAAGCAGATTGATATTGCTCAAAACAAATATTTGTCTCCAGCTGAAAAACTAGAAATAGTATTTCAGGTAAAAAAATCAAAATACTTCATCAGAAAGCTGATAATATAGGAAAATCTTTTCCTTCTCAGTTTTAAAATAAATTTTTCCATTGGTGGTTGCTTTTTGTTTCTCTTTGTCTGTTTGCTTTGAAAGAAATAAAGTAAAAGTAGGAGAAATTATTCTACATCTTCTCTATCTTTCAGCTATCTTTGATTCTCTAATAACAGATGCAATTTCTTCCATTTACTTTGCCTCTTATAGTCTTCAACTACAACAGCCACAACAGTCCAACAGAGCAGGTTAAACTCAAGTTCTTTACTTAGGCACAGGCACAAAAGTAAATGAGGCTGAACAGGGCCTGCAAGTTTCAATACCAAAGCACAATATGGGAGTTGAGAGGAAAACAAGATATGCTTGGACTCCTTTTGGAAATGACATGCACATTATGGAGATGATGCTCAATGTTTATCCAGTGCAAAAAGTCTTCCTAGGAAAGAATAGTTGAACATTTGCCCAGTATTTTTTTACTAATTTAGTCTCATCATATCTGAATGAACTAAATGTAACCACCAATCAATTCAAAACTCATGAGTTAACCTACCTCCAGAGATTTTCTGCAGCTTGTCAGACTTAATTGTTTAGGGACATTACTACCCAAACAGCCCAGTCTCAAAGGTGTTGACTTTCACTTTCTTCATTTCCAAGCTGTTGATAGGTGAGTTTGTTCTACTAAAAATCACCATCATGTGTTTGACCTGGCTATACTACTAGTGATTCTAATAGCATTTCTTGTTTCATGGCCACCAGTGCATTTCCATTAGCAGTGGGCAGGAGGTGTGAGTGGGCAGCTGGTGGAATGGCATCCCTCTCTGCAAGGTCTGGGTCAGGCTGAGGCTGTAACGTGAAGCTGAAATATGGTCAAACTTCCAACAGCTAGTTATGTTGGTTGTGGTTTCACTGGTGTGAGTGGGTTATTGAAAGAAATTTTAGAAGGCAGTTTTAAGAAAAATGCTGGTCCTCAAAAGGCCTTGGCCTCTGGCTCTGTGGGAGGGTATCAACATCAGCCATCAAGATCTCCAAAGTATTACTAGGCTGCAGCCTACTTAGGCAGAAGATCTAATCTCTGAGTTTCCTTGACCTTGTGATCTTTTACCTCAAGTGAAAGTCTGCACTCCATTTTAGAAATGTAAACATTATTAGTGCATATATGAAAGACCACCACAGCTCTACAATGGAAGATAAATAAATCCAGAAGAAATGCCCAGGGCCTAGACTGAACTACCTGTATGTATCATTATCAAACATGTTACCAGAAAGCAAAAATATTGTCTTTATAAGGTTGTATGAAAACAAAAATTGGGGAGAGTAAAACTGAGAATATTGAAGAGTTCAAAAAGTTTTATAAAATTTAACCTAGATACTGCTTTCAGAAACCTCAGTTTCTCACTTCACACAGATAAATTCTACAGTTTTTATACATAGAAGTATATATGTATTTAATCCTGTGTTTGATCTGTCCAACATTTACAGATATTTCATACTTCTTCATTGTCTGCCAACATATTGCTACCAATGAGGGTGGGAACTGTGTATATATGTATGTGCATCTGTATAGCTGTCTTTTTCCTTTGTATAAATCTGATAATTGATCTATGTTTTCTACACCTTTTGTTCCTTTACTCCTAAATTAATAACAATACACAAATTTTGCTCTCAAGAAATCACAAACAAACAAACAAACAAACAAACAAAAATAGAATATTCAATCTCCCAAAGAAGGGGAAAGCCAGTCTCAGTGGAGCTGTACCATAAAGAGACAGAGTCCCCACAGAGGCCACTCAGAAAAAGGAGCTCGCCTCAGCATCCTACACTGGAAGAAGATGTTTGAAGAGAAAAGCACAAGAATCTCATCCCCCTTCCTTTCTGTGCAGGCAGCAGTTCCATCAGTGCAGTGCAGATGTCAGCATTGCATTGCTGCTTTCTTTTCATCTACACACAGTTCCCATCTCCAGAGGTCTGGAGGGTTTGACAAGAGGGGGTGAAACAGGCCCTTGGCCAGAGAACCTGCTGTGCTAGCCATGCCCTTGGCCAGAGAACCTGCTGTGCTAGCCATGCCCTTGCCATCTCAGTGAGGAGCCCTCACTGCACACAGCACTGCAGCCCTTATGCTTTGGCTGGCCTGGCCACTACTCAGCTCAGCTCTGCTGGCCAGAAAGAGAACAGTGACAGAAGTACCTGTGATTTTTTCACGTGTAACAACTCTTCCTAAGGTGTCTGTAATTCTTATTTTCCTGATAGTCATCTCCAGCAGCATTGCACTTACAAAGCCCATTGAATTTGAAGTAATGCTGTAATGACTCAGTTAAAATGTTAAAAATGGCTGCATTTGTATATGGTACTCATCACCATGACCACATTATCCCAAATCACAGTCTGTCCTACCAGTTTGGCCAAGCATCTCAGCACTGCTTTATGGCACCAGTCTGTCATGGATTTAGAGGATCCTTTTTTCAGTTGTGCTGAGAAACACAGGGAATCATGCAGAGTGCTGTAAATACTAAGGACACATACTAAATCTCCTAAGGGGGACTCACCCACTCCAGATGTTATATATAGCATCCAGACCTTGCTCATTGCCACTTAATACATTTCTGAAGGTATTCTTCTGATGCTACCTCAATTTCTGTAAGAACTGTTTAGGTTCAAGTAGCATTTGTATATTTAATTGTGTCACATATCCTTGGTGCTTTTAGATTCAAAACTAATTAGACAACATATTTCACCAGGGTATCTTTACTTTTAACATAAAAAGCTCTGCTAATAAAATGCATCAGCTTGGGAAGCTGGGAATGGAAAGACTGTTTTGGATTGAGTTTCTAACTTTTTTCACTTGAGAAATGTTAGCAAAATACCAGGTGAAGGATGAATTTGAGGCATAGGAAAACTGACCCAGTGGCCATCCTAGTTTATTTTACTACTTTCAGCTCTGTTGTGGAGGAGTCAAAAATAACAGTGGTGCTGCATAAATGCAAAGTGTTGCAAGCCAGGTGAAGACAGAGCATTTCTGTTTACAAAAAGCCTTATTTCATAAGACACTTTGCTCTTCCAAGTATTCTGTGGTCACTGGCAAGAAACAAAAATGCTGCATCTCTTGCATATCATATTAATGAAGCCAAAAGCTTTGTGTGTAGGGCAGTGTGCCCTGAAATAGTTTGAAAGTTTAGCCCTGATACCCCCTGGAGTCAATTGAATCTGGGGGAAAAAAGACAGGGCACTCTCAAATTTTCAAACCTGAAATTTTTTTCCTGAAGTAATGTTTGGAATAAATTGCTTACAGTAAATGACTGTAATACTGCAGGAGTTTTCACTGATAGAGAAATGTGTTTTAAGACACCCTGACATAAAAAATAAATCAGCTTTGACTTCAATTATTAAGTGTTAAAAGAGAGAAAAAGTGGTGGGCTTCCTGCATTTTGAGGATAAATATCTACGAAAAAGAAAAACATCACCATGGAAACCAATGCATTGCCATAGTTTTTCATACAAAAAAAATGTTACAATGGAAACTTGAGTTCATTGCAAAAACAAACAGCTTGAAACTAAGTTGAAGGTACTATTAGAGTATTGTCAACCTCGTCAGCTTGGGCTCCTTTGCAGTTCATTTTCTTTTATCCGTCTTCTTGTGTTTCCCATCTGGATTACAATTACAATGTCATACTTCAACCTGCTGTCTAAGGTGAAAAGTTTAATATTTTTCCAGTTCAATAAAAGAAAAACTTTAATAAAGATGAAAGGAAGATAAGTATCCAAAAATGTTTCTCTTCGCCTGTGTTCAATCATAATGACAAAAACTACTTAAATCAATTTTAAATATTAAACAAACAACAAAAAAGATTAAATTAAGGCACTAATCCTACAGGCACAGTTCTTCATGGGTTTAAACTTATAAATAACTTTACTGTTGTGACTAGTGTCTTTGTAATCAGTGAGATGTTTGTGTGACTGTTTATTAGCAGGCTCAGAACTTCAACGGATGAGAACAGAAAATACACAGAAGCTCAGAGATGCCATTAAATCATGTAATACATGAAGAAGGAGAAAATAGGAGGAAATGGAATATTAATCTACAAAAACTGCATCCCCAAATGCTGTCAAAGACTATAACCTTCTGTTTGGTATATTTGCCCCACTGAAGACAATCTCTTTGGTAAACAGAGATGATCAAGCATGTGCTAATTTGGAAGCAGTGTAAATGCCTTTCAGCATGTCTCATTTGCCAAGACTATAAGTCAATTTGCCAAAACACTTTACCACAGCTGGGCAGCACAATGTTGCTAAATCTTACTCTCTTGGAGTCAAATCAAGAACCCATTACCCACAGGCGAGTAATGCTATTCTCCCAAGGAGTCCCTTTGGTTTTAATAGGACTCATTGTGTGAATGAATAATCACAGAGGAATGTGAGCAGGAGGCTAAAAATCTGGCTGTTGAATCTCCTCTTTGCAAGCCAAGTGGACAGCCCAGGTAGGAGTGAGCTGTGGTTTTTCATGGCATTGTTCCCCGACCTGTGAAACCTCATGCCATGGGGCTTTTCAAATATCTTTATGATAACTTAGCTGGCTTCCTATTAGTAACTATTCTATTTCTTCTGTACAGCATAGGAGTTCTTTGAATTACTATGGGCTATTATTTAAATGCATATTTAAATTCCTGTAGACAGGAGATTTTTAACCCCAATAGACTACAACTGCTCCATTAAATCGGTTTCAGAATTTCATGTCTATTTGGCTGCTGCACATGCAGAACAATCTGAGAGCAGTTATGAAATATATTATTTTTAAAATAGGTTGTGGGTGTATCTGTGTATAAATGACCAGTTGAAAAAAATATGAGTTATCTGGCATTTTCGCAATAGCTCTTTAAACTTCTCTACCTTTAAAAGACTAATGACCTGCAAAATTTAATTTTAATTTTTTTTGTTTGTTTCACAAACTAAAAAAGGCATCTAATATAACACCCTTCCCATATCTTTCATTTATGCAGCATCATAACAGCTAAAACAATTTGCTTCCATTTTTTTCTTTAGATCAGCTGCATTTGAACTTTGGATCCTATGGTTTCATCCCAGAGAAAACTCCAGCTTTGGACTTATACAATACACCCAACCTTAATTCTATAAACCAAGTTGTCCCATTGCAGTTAACCTGTCTAGTAAAGCAAAGAAGGTCACAGTATTGCATTCATGCTTAACTTTACTATAAGGACAATGCTGAGCACTCAAGTTAACTACATGTATATGTTTTTTCCAGTACTCAGTCTAAGTCTTTTTTACAGGACTGGATTTGTAATGGTTTAATCATAAAAATTGGAAACAAGGAGTTATAAATGAAAGAGTTATAAATGAAAAATATGACATAAATGTACCCAGAGTGGCACAAATAGCATCATCATAGTAATCACACTAGATATTTTCAGGGAGCAAAACAATATAAAATAATTCAAATCTTTCTACTGAGGAAAGAAAAAGAGTTAACTGAATAAAGTACTTCAGAGGATTGTAACCCACTTATGTTTTCATTTAAATACACATTAAGATTTTTCTAAAAAGGCCAAAGACAGTTTTTGTAACACCACATATGGATGTCAGCAGTGTATGCAAAATGGAGAGAGAACAGTTCATTCCCATTATGTTTAGTGCCATATTTTTCTAGGTAAGATCAGCTGTAATAGTGGCATTTCATTGTGATTTTCAACCATTAATTTTCTCAATAAAAGGTGCTAGATTTTTAATAAATGGAAACCTCAGAATGCATGCATGTTCATGGTCAAGTGCCAAGTGTTATTTAAAGAAGGCTATTGTAAGTCTACTTTTATTGCTCTTCATAGACCACCAGCATCAGATAGTGTGTGGCCTACAGAGCAATTAGAGATTTACCAAGGATTCTCTGCTGGAACTGCATGCTTAGAAACAAAAGAAAATCTGATTTGTAAACAGGAAATACTCGAGGCAGGAATCTGTGCTAAAGTTCTGTCTCTTTATAGTCCATAAAAATAGATGAAGAATTATCATATGAGAGTGGTTATTGAAATTTTCCTCAGGTCACATGGCAGTGGAAATTGTATTCTCTATCGTAGTATTTTGTCTTGTGATGGATGCCTGGTCTTTGTGCAGCTGGTGACAGCAGGAAAGTTTAATCTCACTTCCTCCCACTTCTCTCCAAGCTCCAACACTAGTCAAACCAATCTGAAGCTGAAATGCTGCTTTTGTCTGGCTAACCTGGATGGCTGTGCAGAGGAATACATGTTGCTTGTCCAAAGGCTGAACTAGGACATATCCTTGACCCTGTCATCCCTAAATGTGATATCTAGGCTCTCCCTCTTTAGCAGCTGATGCACAGCCAGAACATGCACAATGGATGCCTCCTGTCCATTTTTACCTGCACAGCTTCACCAGTGGCAGGCCTGTTGGGAAAGATGAACCACCCTGCTCCACAGCCCAGCATCACTGCATCTCTTGGGAGAACAACCCCATATTATTCTGGCAGCAAATTCAGCCTTTAACACAGACTCTGAAGGGCCATCAAAACCTTCTGTAGACACACTTTGTCTCAAGCATTGCTGCTAATAGCACACTTAGTCTTTATCACCAACCCCCAGCAATGCTAAAGACACAACCTTATGTCACTGGAGGTATTTCCCTATTAAGTGTTCCCATCAAAAGCAACAGAATGGTAAATCCATATACCAATGTCTAATCAAGGACAATGTTTAAGGTGACATCAGAGAGCTGTACAGAAAGGAACATGGGCAATCATGCTTCCTATTACTCTTAGTTGAATAAAAGGATTTTAGTGTTTCTTGTAAATAAAGACTTGAAAATACAAACTAAAGTATCAAGCATCCAGTCTATACAGTTGAGAATCTGCTCCAGAGTACATATTCTTTAAAGGCTATATTCACCCACAGGTTAAAGGACAGTAGGGTCAGAATATATATTATTAAGGCACTATAGTCTGATGCATAGAATCAAGATGGAAAATACATGTAGCTTTTAACTATTTGTTTATATTCCTCTGAATTTAAGGGAAAGTAAAAACTTCACAGGCAGAATTATAGCTGGTGTATATCTGTGCAGCTTCACTGACTCATCTGATTTACATCAGCTGGGGATCTGGTCCAGACTATTGCATTGTCAAGGAAAACATTTAGTGTTTGCTTGATTACTATACCAAATGAATTTTTTATAATATCAAAACAAATTCCTCTCCTCTCCTCTCCTCTCCTCTCCTCTCCTCTCCTCTCCTCTCCTCTCTCCTCTCCTCTCCTCTCCTCTCCTCTCCTCTCCTCTCCTCTCCTCTCCTCTCCCTCCTCCTCCTCCTCTCCTCTCCTCCTCCTCTCCTCTCCTCCTCCTCTCCTCTCCTCCTCCTCTCCTCTCCTCTCCTCTCCCTCTCCTCTCCTCTCTCTTCTCCTCTCCTCTCCTCTCCTCTCCTCCTCCTCTCCCTCCTCCTCTCTCTCCTCCCTCTCCTCTCCTCCCTCCTCTCCTCTCCTCTCCTCTCCTCCTCCTCCCTCTCCCTCCTCCTCCTCCTCCTCTCTCCTCCTCCTCTCCTCTCCTCTCCCTCTCCCCTCCTCCTCTCTCCCTCTCCTCTCCTCTCCTCTCCCTCTCCTCTCCTCTCCTCTCCTCTCCTCTCCTCTCCTCTCCTCTCCTCTCCTCTCCTCTCCTCTCCTCTCCTCTCCTCTCCTCTCCTCTCCTCTCCTCTCCTCTCTTAAAAATTTCCAGAAACACAAAATGCAACTTGTAAATAATTTTGTCTTGGCAAGCTCTCATGCACTAACGGTTTACATATTGTTCTGATTAAGCAAGCTAAACATGGTACTAAGTATGCAGACGTGTTTCAACTCATGATGACAGCTTGTGTATGATTTACAGCACTGGCTGCTAAAGGCAATTGTTCTGGTTCAATATTCTATTTATTTATGCCAGCATTTTGCTGTAAACAAAGCCATTTATGTATCAGATGGCTACTGACAGAGAGTTTTTTGAAAGCACAGTGCCAAGAAATGTGCAGATATATATCCCCATTTTAAATTAGCATTCTGGCATTCTTTATACATTTTTGGATTGAAATGAAACTGAAGAGAGATGTTTCTGTAGCAATTCAGCAGTTCATTTTGTCCGATTCTCTTTCCTTCTTAAATTTATCTTTAAATATAAATTTAATGTCAACCCAACAGGCTGATAATATCCCAAACATGAAAACAATACAAATGTGATGGGTAAGGAGTCTCCATAGTACAATTCATACAATTCATAAGCCATCTCCAAATACTTCCTTTAAGACAGAATTAATATAATGAGAATTTTGTTTCCTTATATTCACAGTGGATGCCAGCTGTAATATTATTCTCTTACTGCCTCTTCAGACCTATACATAAACTGACTGATAGTTGGTGTTAACACCCTTGTGAAGCAGAGTCACAAAGTTCAAAATTCTTCTAATGTGCTGCAAAATCTTAACTGTGTGACCAGAAGGCAATATTCTGCTTTGCAGAGGCAGAATGAGTAGCTTCCACTAACAATGACTGTTTTTTAATGCAAAGATAAGTAATACATTCAGCAAATAGGATGAAGATGGACTCTGTCTCAAGCTCTCCCTAGGTATTGGATCCTCAACCTTTGGTGGTTGCACATGGCCTATCTAGTATTTCCCAGGCGAAGAAATTTCTATACACATAGACTTTTCTCTTTTCTAGGCTGCTGCATTGTAGAGTTCAGCCCATGTTTCAATAAGAAAGTCACTGATGAATGCCTGACCTGATCCTGCCAAACCAATGTCAGAAGAAGCAATTCCACCAGTCCATACAGAAGTCAGTAGGCCACCAGCTTGGATCTGAAAGCACCAAGCTCTGCTAAAGAACATTAAGTCTCTGGAACTGATTCCTCTGAATCAAAATACAAGTATGCTTTTCCCTATCCAATACCATTATCATTTGAGCTTTTTAATTTGCAAACTTCTCTCACCCGTTTTTTAAGTTACAAAATGCAGACATGTCTCCAGACCACATATGTTCTCCACAGCAACTCAAGAGAAGATCTACCTTCTACTCTGGGCTAAAGTTAACTTATTGGCATCTCAGAAGCCATCCTTGAACAGTGGCATTTACAGTGTTTCCCAGAAATCTCCACCAAAGCCATTGTGGGGTCTAACATTCCGAGAAACATCCTCTGAAGAAGCAACATAGAAGCCCTTGTGGGGACCAACATGTAGAGAAATATCTTCCCACCAAAAGGTAACACATGATAACAGTTTGGTCAGGACTGCTGTTAAAGAACATTATCTAAAAACCTGCTGTGCTGATCAGGTATATTTTGCCCTACATAAATGTAAAACAAAACCAAAGTCCCAAAAAAACCCCATATCCAAACCTTGGAAATCACAGAATCAGGCTCATTGAAAGCTGTAGCTGCTACTGATAGCAGGTGAGGGCTCTGCAGAACAAGGACACTTCCAGAGATAATACAATCCTTTCTTATTTTCTTAATTTATAGTAATAGCCAAGCCAGAGTCCAGGAAAAGATGAACTAAAAATATTGAGGTCATGGGTCTATTTAATGCAGCAGTTAACAGCAATGGATTTATGAGACAAAATAAGGGGCACATACTCTGGGTCATGAGCTGAAGAAAATGCTGCTCTCTCTGTCAGCATGGCAGTGTGTCCAGCTCCCACAGAAGACGTGGCAGCCCTTCCCCATCATTTGCTAGGCTGGGATGTTTCCCCAGACAGGAAAGGGTTGGGCTCACCTCTGCCACTTTGCAGTCCCTGCTCCAAAGCAGTACTGGATCTGCTCTGCCCCGGGAGAAGGGCCAGAGCTACACAGCCTATCAGGCAGACACTTGTACTTAATGTATTTCTTATCCCTGATGCATGCCAAAGGCAGCATAGCCCAGTGGACACACTGTGAGTGGGGAAAACCAGATTCTGTGTATGACCACTCTGTCTCTCTGGATTCATTCCCTCTCCCTTCACTACAAATGAATAATGAATCTGGTCTTTCTTTCCCCTTCTGTAAGCCCTAGCAGTAATGATAGCCCTCAGGCTACAATGATCCGTGTGGAACTACTGTAAATGATGGTGAAATTAACTGCATTGAATGTCTACCAGGATTTCAAAACAAAAATGACCTCCTCATGCAGAAGGAGAAGATGAAGAAGGTTTCTTAACACTACCTTCCTCCCACATAATGGAAAGACACTTGCAGCCACCAGGCTCAGAGAACTACGCAAACTTCTCAGTCTCAAAGGATTTCCATTCCAGGGAAGGAGGGATTTACCTCTCCACACTGAGTCAAGAAGATGCTCACTGCAGGAAATCTCCAAGTTTAGTGATCATGCTCTTCTACAAGCTAGTGGCTTTACTCTCAGCGTTGTCTTCTCTGATTCCAAAAATCTACTTCTTTCTTCAGATGAGCACCTAAATTTAAACACACAAATTGGCAGCTGTGTAATTCAGTTCCCCTCTGCAGTGATGAAAAAAGTGTTTCACCAGGTGCCAGCAGCTTCAATAAAAAAAGTAGGCCAACAGCCTCACAATACATATCAGCCTGCCAGAGCCTGGTCAGCGTGTCTGGCTCTGCAAAAGTAGGAGTATCACAGTCCAGGTTCAAATCTAGTAAAGATTTGAACACCACAAGTACACTAAGAATTATGAGTGCATTATTTTCTACTGCTTAGCACTTACACAGTTTTATGTGCTTAGGCAAATAGAATGCCACGAGGCAATATTGGGCAGGTAGTATTCTACACTGACTCTGGAAATTTGGGAGCAGTGAGGGGGATGGAGTGGAAATTGAAAATAAGGCCCTTTAAAAACTTTGAAAGATTTTTTTGTCACTGAACAAGTAATTTGGAATCATAAAAGGAGTACTGAGAGCGTTTTTGCTTTTTAAAATCCTGAGTGTGATCTCACAGGACTGTAAATAAGTAGTAACTCCAGTGAGATTTCCAGCTGCACTACAGTGAAAGTAGTATAAGTGAAATCAGAATCCAGACCTACACTAATGTTTTAACAATCCCAGTAAGATGGTGGGGGGAATATGCACTCGCACTGTAACTCCACTTATCAGTTTGTTAGTAGGAAATAGACCTCACCTTGAATTCTTTCAGCATAGCCATAATGGTATGATTATGGCCTCATAACATTTCCTTGCACTGCTTTCTTGCTCTGTTCACAGTATTTTTTGATACAGTATTCTGGCTTCTTTTTGTCTCCCAATTTTGGCCAGGTTGTATCATCTTACTACTGCTAATTCAAACCCCTTTTTCTTTCCCCCCCACTGTTGCACAGTGTCTCCTTCTCTGTTTAACAGGATTCTCCTCTCTTATTCTGACTTCCTTCAGCATGTTACTGTCAATGATTTGTTGCATTATGTTCTTCTTTACCTCCCACATTCCCCACCTTGTGCTATGAATATTCTCTCCCCCTGTCTTCCTCTACTGCCCTTGGAAATCTGAATTTTTTTTCTATCCCATGGATCTTTATTTTCCCTTATAGCTGACATCAGTTTGCTTTGCTATGCTTTCCTCAAATACAATTTGCCTTGATCACGGGGATGGGGCTGTGTTTGCGTTTTGTTCAGTTTGCTTCATGGCCTTTGCTTTTTCATTAACATAACATTATGAGAGTTGGATATTGTTGTGCCTTATCTGTGTAGGAAGTATAAGGAAAGCAAAATCATACAAGCATTGAAAACAGTAAGAACATGGTAAACAAAGAAGTTCGATAGAGCTTTTTTTAAATAAAGTTACAATAAAAAAGAATGCTACCATAGATAATATCCCACTTTTTATTAAAAGAAAAATGCATCAAAAAGCGGAAGTACTTATACACTAGAACTTTAATGTCAACTTGTGGGGAAAATATGCATTTCTAATTTTTTCCCCCCAAAAAGGCACAGAAATTACTGTAAAAGTGTTCCAATTTGCAATTATGGGATCTAAGTATATACCAGATCATAGGTGTCCTCACGAGAGTCTCAAGTTCCACGCTGCCTTTCTCTCAGTAGTAAGGCCCTTTTTTACCAGGGCATATTGTCTTATCTGGTCAAATTTTCAACCTTTTGGAAGCCAAGGTGAAAGCTCAAACTTCTCTGCTAAGCTATATCATTGTGTATTAAAATATCCAGGATGATTCATTCAGTCAACCCAACATCTACTCATCAGCAGCAGAACAAGCTAAGGAGGCACTATATCTTTCTCTAGCACACCGCTTAAAACGAGGCGCTCCGATCGAAAAGGCAGAATTGTTCCTTTGAGTAAAATAATTATCGGGAGCAGCGGCGGCAAAGCTGTGACGAGAGAGACCTCTAGCGGCCAGAGCTCCTCCTGTCCCGCACCGCTCCGAACCGAACCGAACCGAACCGAACCGAACCGAACCGAACCGAACCGAACCGAACCGAACCGAACTGAACCGAACCGCAGTGCACAGAAGGAACCGCATCACACTGAACCGATCCGCACCGCTCCGAACCGAACCGAACCGAACCGAACCGAACCGAACCGCACCGAACCGAACCGAACCATCCGAACCGATCCGAACCGAACCGAACCGAACCGAACCGAACCGAACCGAACCGATCCGATCCGATCCGAACCGAAACCGAACCGCACGGAACCGCACTGCACAGAATGAACCGTATCACTCCGAATGAACCGCACTGCTCCGAACCGAACCGAACCGAACCGATCCGATCCGATCCGAACCGAACCGAACCGAACCGATCCGATCCGATCCGAACCGAAACGAACCGCACGGAACCGCACTGCACAGAATGAACCGTATAACACCGCACCGCACCGCACCGCACCGAACCGAACCGAACCGAACCGAACCGCACCGCACCGCACCGCACCGCACCGCACCGCACAGAACAAACTGCACCGACCGCACCGCACCGAACTGCACCTCTCCCACCGCACCGAACTGCACCTCTCCCACCGCACCGCTGCGAACCGAACCGAACCGAACCGAACCGAACCGAACCGAACCGAACCGCGCAAACCGCCTGCCCCGCCCCGAGCCGGCCCCGCGCGGCCCCGCGCCCCCGGAGCGCTGCCGGGCGAGGGGCTGCGGTCCTCTGCGGGAATGCCGCCGGCATCCCGCTGCTGCCGCAGGCTGAAGGGACAAAAGTGCCTTTCTCTCCGTTCCAGGCTTTAATTCACCGTGTTGTGCGGCAGTGCACTGAGGGACTTGACATTAGAAATTAAAGTTGCTATAAATCCCACGTGACTTTTTAAAAATATAAAGTATTTCAAGTCAGAGAAAATTTGTTTTACTGCTCCTGTTTGTTGACACCCCTGACCTACTTAAGTGACGAATTTGGAAAAATAAAGGACTTAGTTATGCAACTCAGGTTCTTACCAATAAGAAGGCGCTGTCACACCTTAATAATTCCATATGTTTATATCTTGTTACTTTACTTGTTTATGAGAGATATCTTGTTTATTTTTTCAATTTCTTTTTCTCTCTAGCAGCCCAAATGACAACTATTTGTCTCAAGGCACTTGCAGATAGAGTCACTATTGAAAGTCTTGTCTCACAAAGTCTCCTTTCTTTCTGGGTGTGCTGATCCTGCTTCTGCCATGTCTGTAAGCACCATGTTGTGCGTCCGTGGGACAGCTCAACCATCATGCCCAATGCAAAGAGTTGGTACAATTAGGCCCAAACTGTGTGAAATCTAGCAAAATTCTAATAATACTAATCAGAGCTATTTTTTTGTTTTAATAAGCCAATTCAAAATAATGCAAGGGCAGAGAGAGAGGGGACATGCACTGTGTATTAAGTGCAGGTTTTCAAAAAGAAACTTGTCTCTGGATTATGTACAGTTTCACTTGACTGAAGCTTCATGGAAGATTAAGCTTCTTTTGTTCTCTGTGCTGTTTCACATAGATCAGTTGATGATGTGCAGAATAATTTTAACCACATATTAAACAGTGGTTAATCTAAGATAAGGAGATGAGCAAATATGAAGAGTGAATAGTGTTTTTAGTGTTAATGCTAATTAGAGAAGGAGCAAGCAGTTAATCAGAAATTTAAACTCTTTGTGCAGGGTTCTCAAAAATATAGGTATAAAGAAAAGGCCTGTTTACTATCACAATGTTTACCAGCCAGTCTGCCATGTGGAAGCCATAATTTATAAAGGAATCAATCACTCCTCTCTGATTTATGGAAAATAATAACACTGAAGGGACTGATTTCTGGAACTGCTGCAGACATGGAAAATACAATAGGCAGAAAGTGTTAAAATCCAGGACACTGTGTCAAAGAGTTTTGAGTATTAAGCTATTTGGGTAACATTTTTAACAGGAAAAGGAGGTGGAGCTGTGGAGTTCTGCAGCATATAAAAATAACACATTGTCCTCTCCTTAATTTATGGTATTTCCAAAATATTACACTTCAGATTTTTGCTGGCTTCACAGGAGACCTCTTCAGAGCCTTTTCTCTTGTAAAGATTTAATTGATCTCTTTTGAGGCTAGGAGAGATCTAACATTTTGCAGATCTATTTTTATTTTCATCTTTTGCCGTAATCCCCTTCATACACCTTTAATTTCTCCATTTGAATTAATTAAACTGCCCTTAGATGTATGAAGATGATTTCTCGACCCCATTCATCACGCAGGTTATTCACAGTTCTTTCAGGAATTTTACCAACAGTTCTCAGCAATTTGCCAAGATAATCCACTTGCTACTTGTATGTAGGTATTTCAGCAAGCCCACGAATAGGACAACTGAACTTTGGAATTTGCAATGGAGCATTTATCTTTTTAAAGGGTTCCATTTTAATAACATAAAGTTGACTCATATCACTTTGTTTTCTAGGCGACAATAGTAAATCACTGAGAAAACAAGTACACTGTGGTTTGGGTTAGCAAGGACACTAAAAAGGGAGTAAAATATATATATATATTTTTTTTTTAACTTTCTGTTTTCTCTTTCCTTTTGGAAGACAAAAGACCAGTTAATGGTATAGCTCATATGCTGTATTATCTCCTCTCAGCCACCTGTTTTTGTGTTCTGATCACATTTACGCTTACATGGGATATCTTCAATTTTCACTTTTATCCTTCAAATGTTTATTGCATGAAAACAAGTCTTATCAATCAGTTCCTTGAATATATTGCTTATGGCAGAAGAACTACAGAGTCTACTTTAGTGAATAACTTCATCATCTTAGCCTCATCATCTCTGATCAGATAGGTGTCTGGGCTACTTTTCCCCTGTAGGTGGACTCCTCTCTAAATATTATTTAGAGTATTGCTGGAGGTGGTCTACTGCAGAAATTTATTTGGCACTACAATCTTTGTGCATAAAATATGTGCTGATCTTTTAAACATGAAAAGATTCATTGCTAGTCCTGCAAAAATGTTTAAAAGTTGAGGAAAGATATCATTTTGGGGATGAGCGGGAAGAAAATGGTTAACCAAGGGTAATTTACCAATCATTCCAACAGAGAGGCACATGGTTTCAATTTTCTTACTGAAATTGAATTATTGGTTTAGAACAGGTTGGCAGAGAAAAACCATTTCATATGTAGCCATCCAATACTCCCTCCCTTTCTTTTTCATCTCCAAGTACATGTGGCAAGTTCAGAGATTATTTTCTGGAATTAAGGAATATCAAACCAAAGGATTCTCTCACTGTCCTATTTTTTTCATATTTTTATATTTTGTTTTCTGATAATGCAAACAGATAGAACTTTGTAAACTTAAAATAACAGAATTATTTTCCTTGCTTTTTGAGTATGTTTTTCTTAAACATCTGTAAGGGCAAACAGTCTGTTATTACTTCCTTCAAATGAGAGGAATTTGGAAGGGAGTGTACTTTTGGGGAAAATAGGTTAACTGTGTACATCATCATTACTTGAATTGTCAGAGAAAACACCTAGAAAATATTTTCATCCTTTCTATCACTATTAAAACCACCAGGCACAAATATCCCAGTGAAAACATGAAAGAATGCCTTGGTTATCATTCAATTTATATTAGTGTTATTACACACCTAAGAATACCTTTAAACATCTGGGCAACATTTTGTGGCATTCACAAACCTCTGCTCCCCTGTCTCCCTGGTCTGTACATGCCTCACATGCTTGTCCCATAGCAGTGAGACATTGCAAGGTGTATGTGGCTGTTTCTGAGGCTGTTGCTGCTCACCTTCACTACAGCCTCTACAGAGCTTCATTCAAGTGAACCTGTTTTTCCTTGCACCTGAGTCCACTGTTAGATTTCCTGCTAAGAAACCTGAAGAATGACTACCAGCATCTCAAGTGTGTCTTCATCTCAAATTCCTGTAGCTGTTTTGCAAACAAGGTTATGCCAACACACAGTTTCTTTTCATGGATGTGCACATACCTAAAAATTCATGGTGGTCCTTTTGACACCTTGTCAAAATCCATGTCCTTCTCCTCTTGGCATTGTTTTTTTAGCTATGGTTTGCAACAAATGATGTGGGGATGCAAGCTGGAAGGTCCCAGACAAGAGGAGGAAGGACACACAGTGAGAATGAGCAAATAGTGACAGCTGAGGATCAACAAAATCACAGTCACAGAATCACAGAACCACTGAATAAGCTGAGTTGGAGGTGACCCACGATGATCATCGAATCCAACTTGTGGCCCTGCACACGACATCCCCAAGAGTCACACTGCAAGCCATACAAAGAAAAGATGGAGCAAAGTCATTACTGCACAGGCTTTATTCCCTTACCCCCGACTCATCACAACAGGTCATCACAGAGATGGTGACTGAGTCTCAGAATACAAAATCAGACCTTTTTATGAAAATAAACAAAATAGAGCAAGGAGGAAAAACAAGGTCATGGCTCACAAACAATAGATTGAAAGCAGAAGAGTTACTTTTCTAATAGATTTTTTTTATTATTACTATTCCTTAATATCTATATGAATAGGTTTTTCTTCAGAAACTACAGTAGCTGATTAATAACTTTCTCTAATTCAGTCTGGGACCAGGAATCATTATGTCTTGGCAAACAATCGTTGGCATGAAAGAAAAACTGTGCAGGTGAGGTAAAACATGTGGGAACAGACAATTGACTCTAATATGTTTTGATAATCCATATAAAACTTGGGAATTACAATTACCACTGTAGAAATCAGGACTGTGAACTAACGAATGAAATGAATGAAAGCTGGGGATGCATTTGTGACCAATTAATCTGTGTGACTTGTTCTAATATATATTATTATTTTTCCAGGTAGATTTAAAAATATGAAAATAGGAACAAAATTACTGTTGTAATAGCATACATCCTTAACCTCATGGATAACATTTCTTACTTATTTCATTAACTCTATGAATGCTTCTGAGTTCCAAAAATTAACACTTCCCAGGGTTAGAGTCTTTTAGACAAGGGGTCTGAGAACAAAAGTGAGCAAGTAAATTGAAATTAAGAGAGAAAATCAAAGAGAAGGGTCCTGAACAGAAGCCATAATGCAGGGTGCTCTCCTGCAGCTGGTTCCATGAGCTGTTGTTGTCACCCTAATGCTTTATCTGACTTGGATTTGTCTCCCTCTATTTCTTTTTAGTATTAGAAAGTAATTTTTGCCTTAGCTAGAAGACTGCATTTCCAGGAACCCTGACAACAACTGTTAATTTCTGTTGCTTTCTGTAGACTTCTGGAATTACTGAAAAATTCATGGATCTTTATACAGGTATATTTAAGACTTTGACTGTATTATAAACTTCCCCTGTAGTAACAGAAAACAAAATTATTCATAAATGTAAGTTATAGTGTAATTTAGTGAAACTTAGAAGCCTTAGTTATATATATACTTTCAAAATCTTGAAGAGGTGGACCAAGTATTTCTTTTTTAACAAAATGTATTTTCAGCAGCACTTTCTAAATTTAAATACACTTTATAATAAATTTTAAATAGAATTTCATCTCATAAAAAACTATGTTTTGGTTCATGAAAAATCCTATTCATGAATGAGAAGATACAGACAAATGAAATGCTGAATTGGAAGCATGAGCAATTCAAAATCTGCCTTCCAGACTGACCCACAGATGCAAAGTTCTGCTCTGAGACCCTTAGAGGGAAATTTGCCACTTGTCATATTACAGTCACGAGTATTTCTTATTTTCCAGTTTTACTGAACATGTTGAAGATACTCATGAGCTGTTTTGGCAGATACTTACTGATGCAGTTTAAGTCTTCTGTTAGCTATAGTCTTTAGCCATTTTAGTACACTGAGAACTAATCTCCAAGTCTGTCAGTCCCATTTTGCATTACAAATCATTTGTAGTTTTATAACTGTCATTTCCAAGGACATCTGGAAAAGATGGATTTATGAAAGGTTATCGTGCATTCTAAGGAGGCCAGGAATTAGCATGACTTTGTAAAGGTTCTTGTAAATTGAGCAGCAGCCATCACTGGCAATAAGCTGTTTTCTGCTCCAGTCAAGTATCTTTATTTAAATATTAAGGAAGAGGTGTGACCTTTGGCCTTAAAGATGACTATGATACAGCAATAGCACAATCTATTAGCTGTCAATGAAGTATTATGGCCCTGGCTCTCTCAAGACACCTATTTGTGGACAGTGTTATAATAACCCTTCCATTAGGCATCCCCAAGGCAAATAACCTTGGCTTTAACAGAGTCAGTTTAAAATTCCTTGGAGTAACATTAAGAGAATATCTGGTTTGTGTCAGTTTGGGATCAACTAGCAGCATTAGTCCCATTCTGTAAATTGTAAGTAGCTGTGGGTTTATTAGAATTTTTTATACATGCCCACAGGTAAATATTAAATACAAAGAATGTGAAAAGTCATATTGCTTTCTACTTCCTACATGGAATATATATAGATTAATGGACATCTGACAGGTTGGGGCATTTTAAAACAGGATCCATTTTCTACTGTATACATTTAATTTCTTTTGTTGATGAAAATTACACAGTGCCACTAGAATTAAATTGCACTGGAAAAGAAAAGAAGAAATAAAACAGTAAAAGCAAGAAAAGTAGTCTAGATAACATTCCTGTGAGTTATATAAATTGTTAGGTACAATAGGATTAGAGTGTTATCTAAAAAGCCAAGAAATTTTCACATGCCCTGTCTTGTTTGCCTCTGCTGCATTTTGATCTCAAAGTGTCAGTATATTTAATACTCAAAGTTCAGACCAAGACTAAGTATTTTCAAACTTATGTGGGATGTTCAAAACAAGTCTTTTCTTCATGTCTCCTTCGTTGTTTAGACAAAATAAATCTGATTATTCCCCTCCAATATCATCTAAGCACCCTAGAAAACTACAAAATTTTCCCTCCATAATAAAATCTGCTAAGACTGTGTTTTGCACCTTGTGCAAAAGAGCATCTCTAAAGTTGCCTTTCCTCAGAGGTAACAGTCAAAGTCAAACTCCATTTAAATATTGAAAAATTAAAAGTACATGCAAATAGTAAAAATAACCCACTAAAAATCCTATTAACATTTCAAATATTTTGGCCAGCATCCTGGCTATAGTGTTTTTTCTGAATCCAGCTTTAATATCTTATACAAATGGCCTTTGTTGCTGAAACACAAACAATTGAATGTGCTTGCAGTTCTAAAATCAGAAGCTTGTCTGGTTCTGTAAGTATAGCTTCTGTAAAACTTCATTTTCTGTTGATTTTTAGCAGTGGAATATAATTCCTCAGACAGGATTAAAAGCATTCATGTGGTGGGGAACCACATGAGCTGTCCCCCAGCAAGACTCAGTGCCTCCACGTCACCTCCCTGTCCCCAGAAGAGCTTTGATGGAGCCAAGGCAGTAATGGATCCCCTCCAGCCACAACCCCCAGGAGTCCTCTGCTCAAGGAAGGTTTACACATTGCAGAAGAAGAAAGCACCTGAATTAAAATAACTCAGTGCTAAATTGGCCAGCTCTCCCTGCTAGGTTTGAAGAGTCCCCTCACCACCTGCAGTTCTTGACCTCCTTAGAGGGTTTTACAGGAGGAAGGCGAATAAAGGGAGAAAAAAAACAACTGTGGAAGCAATGGTCTGCCATGCTGTGATCCATCTTCTAATGGGTGCACTGGGATTTATCCCCTTGCCTAACAAAGGCAGACAAGACAACTTGTACTTGTACATGGGTCAAAACTGGAAATGCTCAAAACTGTCAGTGCAGATTCATGCTGCAGCCAAGAATATTTGGCTCTTTTACAAGTGCCAACACTTCTCTGGGCAACATGGACTTCAGGATTAATATTTTCAGCCGGGGAGCTCTGCTTCCCCCCAGCAGGTCGTGGCATGGTAGACAGGCCCTGCAAGATGTAGAAGATCCTGAATCAGACTGGACAATTCAAAAATGTTCAGCCAGTATTTTGACCCTGACATTCTCAGAATTAAAAGCTGTGAGTCCAAAAAGTACAGCACAGTGAAAGATGCACTCACCTTTCTTGTGACTCTGACAAGCTTATTGCAAGCCAGGAGCTCCACATAGTTACAAAGCAAACAGTTAAGTTGAGGATTAGAGCAGTTGTTTTCAAGTGTTCAGTTCTCACATATTGCACACCATGAAGGCAATTTTCGCTCTCAATAAAGGGCACTTGACTTTTGGTTCATTCTCCCTTTAACACTCCTCTTACACTGATATTGGATACAAAGCCATTTTCTTTCACAGGGCAATACATGGCAGAATCTAGGATGTAATTTAAGGGGCTCTATTGATATCATAAATTACAAGAAGTCTGCTGAAGCAGTTTATGAATGGCAGTAAAAATCTGAAACTGAACTACATCATTAGAATCATCCATTGCATACATGTATTATTATTTATAAGACAGACCTAAGTATCCCTGTATTTTATAGACAAAGGAGATAATGCAGGACCTTGCACTAAATGGCAACAGGGCTTCCACAGCCTTCTTGATAGCAGATGTGCTCTAATAATGGAATAGAAAAGTGATGCTTACAAAGTTACTTCATAAAAGAGGAAAGAAATAAGTATTGGGAAGTGGGATACTGCTGCAATGCTTTTTATAAGATCAGTTCCTCCTGCTGCTCTCTGAGAAACATCTTAGCTCCACATACCAGCAGACTGAATTTGAGGAGGACACTTAGAACCTTAATTATTTCTGTACACAAAATCTGTGTTCATATTTGAGAGTATATGCAGAAGTCTGATTTGACTGTAAATTACATCACTGCCTCTGTTTCTGCTTTTAAATTCTTTGGCTGCTAACAGCATCTAGCAAAAAACACTTTAGCAATGCAGTTAAGCAAAGAAAGAAAGCAAATTAAAAAGTTACCATCTCACTGAAAGTCCATGAATAGTACCGAACCACTTGCTCTCAGTTTGCTTAAGAATTTGGTTCCCCAAAACAAAGTAATTCATAGCCTGTATTCAAACTTCAGACATCTGCTTCAGGAAATGGGCTTTGAAGGGGAAAGTCCAAATAGGCACATTTTTGCAAATATTTTAGTGTGAAATGTATTTAATTCTCTGCATTACTTCATTGTTCAAAAGAGGACATGAGGCTAATGGTTGTAGTAATAACCATATTTTTCTTAACTATCCAATAACTAATTTTGAAAGTGCAAGCATTAACTCTTATTTAGAAGGAAATCCTCAGTTAAGCCAACATGCTCTTGATCCAAAATCTGGTCCCACCAGCATGTGCATCTCCCAGCAACAATAAGAGTGCCTGAAGCCAAAAACCATCCACTTTGGGACTTCAGGGGTCTGAGGGAACCAAATATCTATTTCTTACTGGATTTCAATACACTGAGCATCTAAACTAAATTAGCTCTTCTGAAACAACAATCCTTAAAGGGCAAATATGTTTATTTTATTTCCATGCTTGGTAACCTTTAAGATCATGTGTAAAAACCCATTCTGGCCTTTAAAATAAGCACATAAATACTTGTCACCAGCAATGTTTCAGAGCTAACAACCTGTTAAGCCACTGACTGGTCTGGCAGGTTCACCTGGATCTGCAGCTGGTTGGTGAGAAGCAGGAGAAACTGAGGCTCCTCACACTTCCACCAGTCTCTAAGGGAGAAAGAGCAGTGAAGAAGGGAGGGGAGAATTTATTTTTTATCTTTCAGTATTAGGCATGGTTTGAGGAGGGAGAGAATAATGTGAGAAGTGGGCAAGAAGGGGTACTCATAACTTACCCTACTGGAAGCTGCAAATACCCTGAAATAAGCTCTCTTTTCCTTTGGGAAGGCAGAGATTCTGCCAGAGCCCAGCCTTGCACTCCTCTGCCTGCTTCTCAGGTTGATATTTGCCCTTGAGCAGAGATCTTCCTTCCAGAGAATTTTGGGATCAAGCATGTACCTTCTTTTGTTTTCCATGCTCCTTAACTTCAGTTGTCTCATGTTTTGTTTTCACTTGCCCAAAGGATTCTCTGCCCACTGCGAAAGAGCAGGTCAAATTTAATGTAATTTGGAGTGCAAATTTCCAAGTGGAGACACTGCCCATTGGGTACTTGTTGTACGAGTCAGTTCTCTGATCCATACTTAAAACTGACCATGCTTACTTTACTTTGCAGTAAGACTAAATTGCTTTGTGTCAATTTGTTTTTATAGCAAGCCAGCAGTGTATATTAACTGTTATACAGTAGAAACTATATTCCAGAGGAAATGATGGAATGATATTTCTGCAATTAGTTTTGTTATTCCCTTTATTTTCCAAGTGGCTCTGTAGAAATACCTTTTTTCAGTTGAGGTTCTTCTCCCTAGTGATGCCAGGAGGTGCACATGTCACAAAAAAACTATTGATAGAAAGATATTATATTAAGAACACTTAAGGTTGTCATGTTTTTAAAAGAAACATTTCCTTTAACTCAACCTACTCCTGGAAGGGTATGTATAATACTTTAGCTAACAGATTTTTGCCAAATTCTGAGTATTAAACTTACACAATTTTGAATCTTTGGGAACTGAAAACAGGGCATATACAAGTACATGCAATGTACAAACATGATTTTTGGTAAATTACTTAAAAATAAAAACCAACCAAAACTCCTGTTAAACACCATTAACAAAATCAATGCTCTCATTTGGTTTGTAGGAGGGAATGCTCTTGGTCTGATTTTGGCTGCTCTCTTGTTCAAATCTCCTTGGGCTCAGAACTCTGGGACATCTGCAGAAGAGTTCAAGCATGTTGCCAAATCCTGGCTTGCTGTTGTGGGCCAATACCAGATTGTGCAATGTCAGTATTATCCTTACAGATTTTGAACATGTGGGATGTCAGCAGGGTTGAAAAGTGACCCAGCTCTGGATTTGAGGCAGGATGATTAGGAGCCCTGTCACCAGCCTTCTGAAGAAGAAATCCAGGTGGAAAGTGAGAGTGGAAGATGTGCCCTTCCCTGGAGAGATGGGACCATGGGGTCACCACCAGAGGCTTGGTTCATTTGAATCTTCTGGCAGTGGGACTGGTTGCAGAATGGAGTGAATGCTCTCTCTGCTGCCTCAGTTTCACAGACACATGGTCATGAGATGTCCCAGAGGTATCATTGAATGGTGACTCAGGCCACATAATGTTACATTCCAGAATTCCAGAAGCCTGAAAGTAAATTTCTAATCCAAGAAATATGTTTTAAAAATTCAAAAGTGCTTTGGGGAGGCACTACTTTTTGAATGGTTCCTCTTTTGCAAGCAAAATATCCATCTAGGAAGGCCTTGATTTCAGAAAATTAATAGGTATGATATCACTTGAATCAAGGCCCTTCACAGAAAACTCTGTTTATTGCCTCCTTTCACACAGAGGAAATTTTCCAACAATAATGTACCTGCTAATCACAGCAATCTGTGATGTGTAGCTTTCTTGACAACCTAGCATCAAAACAAACAAACAAACAAACCAACAAAACCCACAAAGTTTTAATAACTGAAAATTAGCATCTCAAGTCCCATCTGGAAATCAAAGGGAAAAAGGTCTCAAGTCTAGGTGCTACTGCAAGGACTTATAGGTTTTCCAATTAGATAATTTGCCAGTGAAATCTTTTGAGATTCAACCCTGATATATACTGCTGCAAAACAGAAAAGTAAATATAAGAGTAATGAAATTTTCTGGGGAAACTTCATGGCAGGTAGAGATGCCAACATCTTAAAGTGCATGAATTAAATGAATGTATTAAACACAATCTTAGTACTTTATTGCATATGTTTAGATACAGGGATCTTATTTGGGCAGGAAAAAGCATTTTGGAAATATGGAGATTGTATATCTCAGTGACATTTGAAAAAAACCTCACTGGTTATTTCTATAATTTGAGGCATTTCCTTATACAAAGTGTTGTCTTGAGCTCATAAGCATATGAATCTCTTTGGCTGTACTACTGTTCAATCTGCCTGTTCATAACTCAGCTTCTTATTCCATTATAATGCTTGAATGATTCACATGCAATGTTTCCAATCCACTTTTCCTATCTTGTGAAACTTTTTAACGAAATGTTAGCATTTGCAGGCACCAGATGTTTTGACATAAGGAGAAGCAATATGTAAATTTTAATCCATGGTAGGAACAATAGCCTGGAGGCACCTTCTTCTTATTACATGAATCATATACTTAACCACAATGTGGTGGATTATATCAAAATCATCACCATCCTGAATATAGAACCCTTGTCTTGTGGTTGCCAATTAATGAAACTGATATATATTTAACTTGATGGGTACCAGTGATTTAACCAATAAGCCTTAGCATACTTCACTGCTGCAGTCTCCTTTATAATTAGACTTTTGATCTGATTATTATCACAATTTCATACATTTTCCTCTAATCTCCCATTGGCTGTCATCACAAATGATGGTGACATTAAATCTGTTTTTCTGTCAGTTGCAAATCTCACTACTTTCAATCAAGCAGTATATCACATAGAGCTTTTATAATTTCTGAAATAACTTCTGATTTTATTTTCTGATGTTGTTTATTTAATTGTTAAGTGTCTGAGTCCCAAACAGGATAAACATTGGCTTTCTATAAAGCAAAGTGTGGGCTCTCAATGCCTTCACAAAGGAGCTGAGTACCTTTTATTGTCAAATCCTAAGTACATAATAAATATGTAAAAAAGCAAAGCTTCTTTCCATAGATAATCACTGAACTTTAAATAATATTTATAATAACGTTCAATTTTAATACTGATAGGGGTGTCTTAATGATTTGACAAAATAAAGAGACTGAAGAAATCTTTAGTACAAATAAAATGCTTACCTGATGTACACAAACAACGAACACTATTTTACATGAAATGATAAACTATTACAAAACTGTAGTTGAAATTTATATTACTACTCAACAACTTTTACATCATTTCATGCACAGAAAGCACCAAATACCTTCTTTAGAAAGCAGCACTTTTGATATTAGGAATTCAAAATAAAATCTGAATCCTTACTTACTTCCTTAAGTGAGTATCTTTTAGTGCCAAATGCAACCTAATTATCAGCTTTAAAAAATGTTTTACATCTTAAAATACAATATTCTGTTTATCCTAGATTGTCTGGGGAACATCTAGTACATTAAAAGGTTTTTGTAGAGCTTCTTAGTGATTTAACTGATATCATCATGCCTGCTAGCAATTTTGCAGCATTCTGAAAACACTTTCCATAAATCAAAGCCTTAGCAGCAGGAATAAGCAGATGGCAGGAGACCATATTAAAGAATGTATCAATTATTTTTATTAATGGGATGCTACTGGATCATGATGTATCATAATGGACTAAATGTTTAGCAGTTGTGAAGTGTTTTCTCTGTTAGATATCTCAGATGTTCTTACTGGATGTTACTATATTGCCTTTTGGTGGCATTTTTGAGGGTCTGGACAGTGAAGTTTCACAAAGGACATATAAAAAGATGTTTTCACTCCTTTAATTATATTCATACAATAAACATAAAATGCCAGCAAGTATAAAATGTAATTGTAAAAAGATTGCATATATAGTGCATAATAAAGTACATTCTCTCTGCATACAATGACTTGGAAAACAAGATACTATATGGTTAAGAATGAAAAATAGCAATTATTATAAAAATATTCTACAGTCTCATAATAGCAAGGTAAATGCCTTTACTTATCTAAGAGACTTAACATAATTTTAAATTACAATAATTTTACATCGCCTGTTCATATATACAGTTCAATTCAATTCAGAAAGTATTATAATATTAATGTTCTTATTAGGATTAAGCAACTGAATTATATTTAGTTATTTTATTATATAAAGCAACTGTGTTCCTGTTTGTTAAAATTGTTTGCACTTACTGCAGCTTCTCACACTATCCATGCTATGCACAATTAAATAATTACGCTTTCTTTTCTTAGTATATCCATGTAATGAATCAAACAGGATGTAAATATTTCAACTCCCTTCCCTTTTTTGTAATTATCAGTCTGCTGTTTTGTGGATTCTGTAGGAATATGTCCACCAGCTTTGAACAGCTGCTAATGAAAACAAGCAATAACTCCTTATTTAATACATCTTGACAAAAATAGCCAGTTCTACTGCCCCCTGCCCTGCTTGAGGTCAAGACCTGTAAGACTTAAAATTATTTTCTAGGCCCAGAGCCACGGGCATATTATGCATCTCTTTCATGAGATTTCATTAAACAGACATATCATATATCATTAACAGAGATATAATTTTTGCTGGAAATAGCTAAAAGTGTATTTTGCTTGCACCACAACTCAGTTCAATAAAACTTGCATGGACAACAAAGAAGTTCTGCCTGACAGAAGAAGTCAGGATTTGTCCCTGTAGTTCTGAAATCCCTTTCCTCTGCAGAAGTTGCCAGGACTGGGCTTGGCTGTGCCCTAGAGGTCCTCTCAGCTCCACAGCACCGTTTCCAAGCTCGTGGTGGGACAGGGAGTGTTTACTCCAGAAAGTCTGGGATGTGACTACCAGCACATGCATCTCCTAAATACCTTCAATAGCACCTCTTAATCCCCAGAATGTCCTAGTCTGGTTTTGCAGTCTGTACCACCATTTCATTTCAGGGGTGAACCTGTAATCCAGTCTATAATTATTAGCTGAAATACTAATTATGATGACTTCCTACTGGAAAAAAATGCAATGTTGGTGAAATAACATTGCCATAATAAACACCTAGAAGAATTGATGTATTTATTGTTTTGGCCAAGGGGGCTGGAGGTCTTGTATGAAGGAAGACAACTTGAATAAGTTTAATGACAGAGGTAATACAATGCCTTGCAAAAAGAGCATTGAATATCTTAATTTTCTCATGCAAGGAGAGAGAGAAAAATTCTGATGCTTTAGACTGAAGCAATTGTCAAAAGAATGAAAATCAACTTTAAAAAAATTAATGGATGCACTATATATATATTTTTAGAACAGTTCTCATAAAAGTGATGAAATTCCAGATGTTATTTAAAGTCAGTATAGTTCAGAAGTATGGTCTAACTCACATGTGAAAGTTCAATGGGAAAATCATGTAATACATTCATATTTAATTTCTTTTTCTCCATTATGAGCAATCTGCACTGGTGTATTTAAAACTAAAATAGTAGAAACTGCAGTACAAGGACAAATGGCATTTAATATCAACCAAATAACCCTTCCTTTCATCAGCTGAAATGGACAATACTCATACTACATTAGACATAATATGTGTAATAAAGGTTACTTTTAATTCATCATATTTTGTATTCAGATGTAAATATCAGCAATTGTCTTTGACAAAACTATGACAAAGAGGTTCCTCTTTTAATTAATCCAATTAAAATGATGCTCAGTTCAGTTATCCAGGTATCTTTGGTTAATACTTGTTTGTCTTTCTGATATGCTATATAAAACAAACAAAAAAAAGGCAACCAAACAAAAAACCAAAATTAAAATGCTAAACCAAACAAACAAATAAAAAGACAAACAAAATCACCAAACCAAAACAAAAGAAAACTATCAGAACCCTGTCTTTTGTCATTTTTGGATCCATGAAGTGTGTGTATGAAAGGCTCTTCTAATGGTCAGGTCTATGCTTACAGGTCACCTTACATCCAACCAGTTTTCACAAACACATGGAAGACCTTAAGATTCTTAAAGTTTTAAATATTGCTGTGAGACTGGACACACCATAATCTTTCATAGGCATCTGAGTGTGATGTATTATCCAGCTGCTAATTTTCCATTTATGGGGTTATTGTGACACTGCAAGGGTTGGTCAGGCACGTGCTAGGGCCTGGCAGGGGCACAAACCTCACAGTGACTCTTGGGAGGGCCAGGTGCCAATAACAAAAGAGACAATAGCATGAAACAATTGCTCTGGATTTGAATAGTATGTTTTAAAAAACTTAAAATGTTCATGCAAAAAGTATTCCACTTTAATCTCTTCTTACTGTTTCCACATCTGTGACATTTCTGGAGTGAGGCAGGCTCAGTGACAGCAAAATTAATATACACTTTTGAAGCATGTTTTGGATCATTACAGAACTCCTGTGGTGGTTTCAGCTGGGGTAGAGTTAATTTTCTTCACAGTGGCTAGTATAGGCTGTATTTTGGATTTGTGCTGGACAGAGATGTTTTTGTTGTTGCTGGTCAGGGCTTACACAGCCAAGGCCTTTTCTGCTTTTTATTCTGATGCACTGGAAAGAAGTTAGGGGGTGCATGGGAGGCTGGGAGGAGACACAGCCAGGACAGGTGACCCTAACGAAGGGATATTCCACACCATATCAAATCATGCTCAGAATACAAAGTGGGGTAAAAAAGGAGGAAGGAATGGAGATTTTGGAGTTATGGCATTTGACTTTCCAAGTCACCATTACATGTGATGGGGCTCTGCTCTCCTGGAGATGGTTGACCAGCTGCCTGCCCCTGGGAAGCAGTGAATTAATTTCCCTGTTTAGCTTTGCTTGTGTGCACAGCTTTTGCTTTCTCTATTAAACTGTCTTTCTCTCAACCCAAGAGCCTTCCAGGTTTTACCCTTCCAATTCTCTCCCCAATCACTGTGGCTGGGCAGTGACCAAGTGGCTTGGTTACTGCTTGTGGTTAAACCATAGTGATGGTGATCATCTGGCTTTGAGAAAGAGCTATGAAGGACCTGTTCCAGTTTATTTTCCCATCTTTTAATGTTACAATTGGAATGGTTGCACTTAATGTTCTTCAGGAATGTACATCACTCTCCAGAACTTCACTATGTATAGAAGTGAGTTTTCTGAATGCCCCCTCCTAGCAAACTGGTTATGAGAGGTAGTGCATCACATCAGTGTTTCTGAATATTCCCTTCAGTTTGAGAAGTCTTCCTTTCCAGCTTTTCTGCAGGCAGTCCAAATCCAAATACGAAATTAAATTATTGTTGTTTATAGTGTATGCAATGGGAATCTTGTCATTTCTTTCTGCTTCCAAATGAATCAAAAGCACATTTCCCTTTGGAAAAATCTCACCGTGCTATCAAAGGACAATGAAAGTGTCATCCAACAGCCCAGTGTTCTATCTGAATTCCAATTCCTTCCACATAAAAAAGGACACAGTTAGAATATGCTTGGAATAAGTAGCTGACATAGCACTGTCACAAGTAGTGCTTGTTTTAAATTGTGCTAACAGTAACATGGAGTGTCTGTGCTGTCTTGTATATCCACAGTCTTTTTGCTGCAATGCTGAGTCTTTTTCTGTCTGAGTTCATTTGAATTACTGTCATTATGTTAGTTTCCATTTTAATTCTGTGTCATTAAAATATATACTTTAAAGAGTGCTCTTTTCCTACATATGAAATGGGATTCCATGGAAAGCTTGATGGATTTTCTCCTTTGAAAGAGAAGCCCATATAGTTTAAACTTCATGCTTAGTTGTGTGAAAGCATTATCATCTGATTTTTTAGATGTTAAAACCTGTAACATCTCTACAGTTCCCTGCTTAAATAGTTCTCTGTTGCTTCACATTTTGTAGACTTTTTAGTTATAAAAAAATAAAGAAATTAGCAAATGGCTAAAACTCGTATTTTGTATCAGAGAAAAGTGTAAGCAGATTGAAAACAGCTTGAAAACAGTTTTGCAACATGGGTATTCCTTTTGTAGTAACCATTTTCATAGTATTGTAAAAATTCATGAAGTGTTTGTAAAAATATTCCCAGTGAAGAGACATTTATGCCAATGTCAGCTGCTAACAGAGGGTGGATTTGGGGCAGAGTGATATGAGTTCATGTTACTTTCCTGTGAAGTAAAGACTGATTGAAACCCTTGCCATGTAGTAATTGATTTTTACAATGTCTCTCCTTATAGGTATTTAAAATAAGCGTAAACTACGCTTACGTTCAACTCAGTTTTTAACAAGTGGTTTAGAAAAGTATGAGACCTCTTCTGCTTTTATAAATCATCTCCATCGTCTGTGCTAAAGCTGCTTCTTCTGCTGCTCTCTTTTGATGCGGCTGGAGATGTGGAGGACAAGAGTGGGTCTGTTCCAAACGGTGACACTGTGTCATCCAGTAAAATTTCCTCCAGTCGTTGCTCTTCTTTCAAAGCTGCGCTGAAGGACAGATCCGTGAAGTGCGAAAGTGGATCGGAAAAGGCTGTGGATCCATCGCAGACATCAGAATTCTGTCCATGTACCAGAGGCATTTGTTGAGGGTAGTCTACAGAGTTCTCCTCTGGGTAAGACTGCTGCTTGATGACCTGTGCAGCTAAATCAACAGCACTGAGCGAAGACATGACTGGAAGGCCATGTGCACGTGCCTGGATCTCCAGTTCCTAATGTTCCAAACAAAAATAATTAGACAACAGTTTTAAAGGAGAAAACAATCTCTTTGGAACAATTGCAGAAAGTATAAGAATCATCCGTGGAAAATTTATTATACCTGTTGCCCAGTTGTGAGATTAAAATTTTAAATACTAATTTTTTTTATCTAAGAAAATTTGCCACTCAAGTCTTTTTATATTGCTTTCCATCATTAAGCAACTACCCTATAGGAACAGAAGAGGTAGGACAGCCTCTCTAAAACCATTGCATGCTGCATCTAATGAAGGTTGCAGAAAAATGTTGCAACTTGAGAGTTCATTATAAAACTGCTATCCAGAGAAAAAGAATATTCTTTACTTGATAATGCTCATATTACACAGATAAATGAGTAAATCAACATATGTAAGATGGTTGGTTTTATGTCCATCTACCTATCTATCCATTCCACTTCTATAGGTTTGTGTCTATATTAGAATCTTGCTTTTCAAGCCATGAAGGGCTATAGTTAGCCTCTTTGTGTCAAAAGCAGATATAACATAAGACACTCTTACCAGGGAGTGTAATACATTAAATAGTTTGAAAGGGAAAAATAAAATACTTATGAGAACTTTGTGTCCAGTATTGATATTTGGCTGCAGGAATATACTTATTTCCTTTTTTTTTTCTTTTCTTTCTTTGTTTCTAACACATGCATAATGAAACTGTTTATACAAATACTTTATTAATTTTCCACTAGTTACTTTATGTCAGGTATAATCATCCAAAGAAATTTCCTAGAAATCTAAAGAATATCCCTCCCCCATATACACAAAAATAAATAGACAGTCAATTTATTTTTAATAAACATCATTTGAGAAAAAAATCATATAGATTAACAAAATTTGGTGGGGGATAAGTGCTGAGAAAGCTTTGTAGTTCATGGCAACACTTATACAAACCTGAATTCGAAGTAGAAGTCTTCTGTTAGCATGCTCTAATTTCTTCTGCCTGTGTTCTAATTCTCTGGCTCTCTGTTGTTCTTTTTGTAGCCACTTGATGTACTCTACCGATGCCTTTAAAATAGTTCCTTTGTTCCAGCGCATATCACTGCAGAATGTAGAGATAACCTTTTCACAATTGTGCATGTCAGCAGAATTCATAAGAACTTACAAAATCTTTTACATTAATATGAAATAATGATTTACATGACTATTATTCACTCTTAGATATTATTGCTTCTGAATGGAAATTTTAATAGAATAGTTAAGAAGCCCTTATATAGTAAAATTAATCCCAGAATGAAAATAAGTGTCAAAAGAAAGTAATAAAGTGACTTTTTGTGGGAGAGCTAAATGCAATATCATGATTCTACCATTACAGTTTTTATATTTTTAGTGAAAATTGCTTTTATTATTAACTCTAAGATTAAAATCTATGTGCAGTATTTCTGCATTAATGAACTAGGAAATATACATTACTGAGGACTTAAGCCTAAATTTTTAAAGATCATTTTGAATATACTACTCCTTTTACCTGACTTACTAATGAGGTTGCTTTTATGCTTGTAGAGAAAAAAATGTTCTGTGCTGAAAGCCACTCCTCATTGATGACAGACCAGAAAAATCACACTTTCATAACCATAATGACTAGGGAATGACAAAAATCATGTTCAAAAATCTTGAAACAATATAAAAACCAAGTTAAAATCTACAGCTACATGCAGACCCCAACTCAAAATAAAAGCTTTGCAAAAAAATCAAATTAAACCTGCCTATCATTCAGGAAATCATGGTTTGACTTTCAGCTTACAAGTAGCCTTACTAGCAACAAACACTTGTTCAAATGAAACTGTTCAAAGACTTTCACATATCCATTTATCAAATTTTCATGCATTCCTTTAAGTAAGGTCTTGGACCAAAAATTAATTTTGCTGGAAATGTTTTATTTCTAATACATTTCAGTATTTTATGATACAGGATGGGTTCACTGCATTAAATATACAGAGATATGGCTTTATCCAAACTTTTCTGCAAGATTGCTTAGGCTGAGCAGAAGTTTGGCCAAGCTTCTGGTCCCTAACACAAGTGTGAGAAAGAAAAGATGTTAAAACAAGTAAGAATCTGATGTTGGGAGGGACAAGCATTTTTTCAATACCTATTCCAGACATATATTTACATGCTGTCATTTATGGAGAGAAAAAAAATTGTATACCTAGCTATTATCACTTTCCCTTACTCATAGAATATAGAATATGCTGAGCTGGAAAGCAGCCATCAGGATTAATGAGTCCAACTCCTGGCCTTGCACAGGACAAGAGTCACCCTGTGCCTGAGAGCATTGTCCAAATACTTCTTGAACTCTGCCAGGCATGGTGCTATGACCACTTCCCTGGAGAACCTGTTACCAGTGCTCACCTACCCACTGGGTGAAATGAGGACCTTTTCCAGATATCCAACCTAAACCTCCCTGACTCAGCCTCATGTAATTTCCTTGGATCCAGTCACTGGTCACTAGAGGGAAGAGATTGGTACTTGCCCCTCCATTGCCCCTCATGAGGCTAAGCACCCTCAGAGATTTCTGCAGTTATTTTTCTTCTGGAAGTATAGTTCAAAAACCAGGCAGGTACAGGATTTAGGGACCCAGACCATCCAGTTTTTCCTCATGCTTTGCTAGGCACAAAACCTTATGGAGCTGATAACTTTAAGACACTAAGAAGAATACATAGAATTATTTGTGATAAAACATCACAGTGTTTAAGCATACCATAGGCTTCAGTTAATTTGCTAGAGATTTGGGAGTAACATTTTCTTGATCCAAGAGTGCTCTAATTCAAATGTCAGCTCTCTCTGGACAGCACACAATCTGAGACTCCAGTGTACTGGGACCTGCCCTTCTCTCAGTACTGCAGGCCAGAAATGCACAGCTTTTGGGATTAGAAGGTGAGGATATCAGAGAGGAAATAATCATTGTCTACAACCCTACTGTCTACAAAGCCAAAATATAATTGGATATGTATTCTGATTTAAACTTTGCCTGGTCAAAAAGCTGGAGCAGAGGTGGGAGCCAAGAGCAGAATACATCTCCCCCATGATGGATGAATCATCTCTTGGCAGTTCTTTTGCCTTCCCCTTACAGTCCCTGTACCTCTGAGCAGGTGGGAGGACAGAATTTCTTGCCAGCATCCCATGGGCTCCTTCCTAGGAGAGGACTTTCTCCTCTCAAATGGCTTACCTATGTTTAAATGTTTAAACTGTAAAGGTTAAGGGAGCTTTCAGTATGAATATTTTCTGGAGAAATCTTTGACCACAGTCACTGCGTCAGTCTCATTGTCTTCACACCTCTTTGGAAAGTTAGGTAAAATAATGAGAAGTCCCTGTTTATTACTAAATTGCAGTGCAGTTTGAAAGGCAGCAAATTATCTGCTCTATACCAGACCACTCATGAATAAAGAAACTAAACAAAAGAAATAAAGTTAGCAGGAGAATAAGTTTTCAAATGGGAATTCTGTAATCCCATCTCAGATATGAGCTATACATGTTATATGGAGAAACACAATCGGCCTTGAAAAGGAGTTTAGTCTTAACTAAGTTTAAAAAAAAAAAAACTAAGACAGGTTTGAACTGATGGTCTGAACCTAAAGATACAGCCTATGAAATTAGAAACAAATCCTTTGCTGGAAGAATGGGAATAATTGAGGAAATGTAATAGCAGCAGAAAAATTTGAATATATCACATATTTAGAAAATATTTCATAGCTTTTTCACTAAAATATTCTCATGTCAGTTATAAAATTTTATTAATTCAAAATCAGAGAAAGTTATTTTTGGTTGATTTTTCTGATTGACACATGAATAAGCCGTATATACATAACTGTATTTGGAATATTTCTTTTATTAAATTCATTCCTGTTACACTTAATTGTTACACTTAATATCACCTTGTGATATGGATTACTTTTAGTTCATGTTTCCTTGACAGCTTTAGTTTTTATTTCAACGATAATGACTTTTTTTCACAATTTTGAATAAATCTTCACTGAAAGATTAATTCCTGGATTCAAACTGCCAGAGAGATGGATCTGGTCAGCTTTTGTATGAGATACATATGGATAGATATCTCTTGTGGTAATACTTACAGATCTGAGAGGCAAAACTGCAATGGAGAGCTGGGATAAAAATGCAGTGGTTACTATTATTATTGAAGAGACTGCTTAAGCTGTGTACATGTGTGTCTGTGCCTGTGTGCATATCCCACATATGGCTTCTACATCACTTCTCCTATGTGCATATACTGGCTGGTGTCATTAAATGAAGAATATTGAAATTGAACCTCCCAGTGTCTGAAGGCAACACAGCAAAAGAACAGCTGAGAAGTCAACGTGTGTTTCACTTCTCATCTCTCTTTACCAGGGTCTAACAAAAATACTGAAGGTGTCTGTGCTGATTCTGCATCCCAGGCCCTCTTCATCCATTCTAGCCCAGAGCACCACACAGCAGCCACAGGACAGTGCTGCAGAGCCACAGAGGCTCTATGCAGATGTGCAGGGCTGGGAGAGCAACAATGGAGCTGGTGAGGATGAAGGCAATTTGGGCTGCTAAAGGTGAGATTCCAGCATGCCAATAGTCTGAAGTGCCTCTACCCCTACATATCAGGCAGGCAAGCAGATTTGTCTATGATGGGAAGAATAAACGACTCAGCATTTGAAAATGGCTTAACTCAAAGCACAAAAAGTGCATAAGAAGAATTCAGAAATTCTCTGATCAGTTATTTGGTTTCTGTTTTTTTCTCTGAAAACAATGAATTCTAAATTGGTGTAAACAAAACTACCTGAAAAGTTCTAAAAAATATCACTAGGAGATTGTAGTTTTTGCTTTTTAGAGATTTGTAGATTGTGCTTAGAGATAAAAACTGAAATTAAAACCCCTACAAGCACATTTTTAGAACCTTTAAAAATTGAGGAATCACTAAAAGTTGTTACTCAATTAATTAGAAGCTTCTATATAAAAACAGATTAAATACTTGCATTTTTGTTAATGGTTTGCACCCTAAAAACTTAGATATAAACCTACTTATCTTCAGGTATGGCAGGAATTCTTTTCTTCATTTTGATCTTTCACTTCTATTAATTTGCTCTGATTTTTTTTTTTTTAAATTTGACTTTTGTTTTTCTTAGTCTTGATTTTTTTAAATGCATGCATGGCACCATCCTGTAAACGCTGAAATACATGGGAAATTTTAATCCAAGCCAAGTAATTTGAGAGCAGTAAGATGTTTTGCCAGTCTGGTCATCAGAAATGGCCTTTGCAAACGAGGATTGCTTCGTTTGCTCCTGTGTGTACACGTGGTAATTTGAAGTTTCTAGCAAGTTAAAGATGTGTTAGTGAGCTTAATTAACAGAGGTTTACCAAAAATAGCAAGAGTTGTATGGAAAAGCAAAAAGCAGTAAAAACACATAGTGTTTTATTAGCCTTTGAATCTTGTCTCCTCCTAACTTTAACATCTGAATCTCTCTACAAAACTCAAATGCCCAGAACAAAACACATCACTCTTACCAAGCAGAGTTTCCCATTTTGGAAAAATGAAACATAGAAAAGAGACTGATATTCAGCCTCATTGCCATTAATTTAACTTTTTTGAAGTCAAAGGAACTCCATTAGTTTACAGAAGTTGAACTCTTGTTGGAAGGATGGGAGTATCTGGTCATCTAAATTAGAACTAATTAATAAAAGCAGTGTTTGAGAGAGTGTGATAGTTACAGTTTGCCAGACACAGGCCAGTTACTAATAATAAATACATTTGCAAAGTTGAAACTGTGCTTGCAGAACATTTCTTTCCCTGTTTCTGAGAAATTAGCTTTAAACTAAAGAAATTTGCTCGAAGAAGTACTTGGAAGGACTTTGTACTTGTTTTGAGGACTTGCACAATTGCAAAGCATATCATTCTGAAAGAGGCAGCAAGTTTCCACTTTGTAACAGCATGAGTGTACACAAGCTTTTTCCTTTGCAAGAAATGTGTCTGTGCTGGCTGCTAGAGGGTCTGTCCACAACATCCCAGAGGTCAGGCACAGGTAGATGCAGAGACCAGAAAGGAGTGAGAGCAACCCACTGCTTGTGCCCAAATTCCTGCAGTTCTCTTAACATTCAGTTCTGTAAAACTACTGGAATTATTGAAGAAAGGGGCTTTTTCTTGTTTAGCTTTCTGACAATTTAAATCCAACTACCATTAAACTGTTTTTGTGTAGTCATTGCTAGACTCCATCACAATAAGAAATTCTGTTAACCACCTAAAGGGTGGATTCTGGAAGGTTTGAACACAAATGGAAAGAGACGTATAATTAAAGGAGCAGGTTAGGAGTTTTTCAGCAAAATATGACTATTTCTGGCATTTTTTAAATTCTATTTTTGAATTATTCTGCAAAACTGATTTGCATTTCTGAATCATCAAGCACTTGGATATCTAAGCATTGAAAATTAAACAAAAGAATCATAGTTCTTTGTAACTTATCTTCATTTTCTAATGCTGATGAAGTGAACTTAAAACACCCATTCATTTATGTAATGTAATCCACACTTTTCATCATTAAATTAGAAGAAAAAAAAAAAAGTGAAAAGAATAGAGGTTTAATCCAGTCAAAAGAAAGTCCCTGCAGAAGCTCTGCAGGAGCCAAACAAGTTCACTGCATAACCAACAAAACAAAAGTGAAATAAAAACCCTGCACAGCACTTCTAAGAAATATAAATCACAAAAGGTTTCCAAATGGCATAAAAATGCCCTTTTCTGTTTCTGATTCTGAATGTAATCTTCTTGAAGCAAGCCATCTGGGACAGGCATGCTAACCACAATGGCTTAGTTATAGTAGTATTTGCTCTTCAATGCAGAGGCTGATTTTCTTCACTGTCATTAGTCTAAGCATCAGTAAGCTTTCTCCTTTTACAGCTAAGTTTCCACTATAAGAAGACTCTTCTAAAATCAATATGAAGCAAAAATGCTATGTGTGATAAAATTTTACAGATGAAGTTTTGTAAGTGATGATAAATCTCTTTCAAAGAAGAGGGGGCAGACTGGGGGCACAGTAAGTTTTTATGAAGTAAAAAGCAAGAACTGAAAGAGAGAATAAGGATGGTGAGTTATGATTTGACAAAACAAGACCATACCAAAAGGTGACAATAATTTTGATCTGCTCAGCCAACAAAATATGTTGAAATTAATGTATTCCCACCTAAAAATACAATTTTTTTAAAAAGTGCTTACACTTCTTTGAATTTATTTATCCTTGCACTAATCTCTAGCAAGATTTTGTTGCAACCTTGTTTTTCAAAAGCCCGGCACATTTTGATGCCTTTTTTTTCTTAGCACCAACTTAAAAGCTTTTCAATAGGCCTGCTTTCCAAAGAAGTACTGATTATCAGTCTTTTGAAGACAGCAGTCTTCAGAATGTCATATACTTAAGTTCACCATGTGCTTTTGTAAGCATAAACCACTCAGGGTCTGGTCACACTGCTGAGCTCTGTCATGGGTTTGCAAACTAATACACGATAAGGCAATGATTTCAGAAACCAGACTTGAAACTTTTTCATCAGGCAACAACACCAGAAACTAAGGGTGAAGTCCATCATCCACTTACTGGAGCAAAACTGCAGATCCAGGTAAATTATTTTAAGAAAAACTTAAATTATTACTCTAGGTATTAATGTTTTGATTAAGTTTGCAAAGTCAACCTGAATCCAGACCAAAACGTGTAAGTGAAACACCTTTATAGGCAGTCAAAAGGTGCAACTGGAATTTGTACCCCATGCCCATCTCTAATTGCAGTATAGCCAGTTTCTATTTTTGCTTTATAGCTGCAAACCAACAGTGCCATCCACTGTTTTTCTGAGAAATCTTTCAATTACTTGCCCAAATGGTATTGAATACTGAAAGATGCACAACAAACTTAAAACACTTCTGTCACTTTCTGTCTGCAATGGATCACATGGCCCAAACTTTATTTAAGTACTTTAAACACTTTTTTAAAAATTCAGCTTTAACACCTTATTCCATATTAATAATAAAAAAACATGCTTATTTATCCAATCTTTGGTGGATGCTACAGAAGCAGATGAGTTTGTGAATTCTCTAAAATGGATGCAGTATGTTAACTTTCTCTCTGGTGGCTTCACTTCAAGTAAAGGCAACCTTTTACCTGTGTAAGTCTCACACAGCTTTGTATTGTTGCAGAAATCCTTAATGGAATCAAAAGTTTCTTAGTGCTAAAGCTAAAAAAGCTGAAATATCAATAGATTTTTTCATTTGAAGTATCATGCACATCTGTATTGACATGCAAATTATAAAGACAAAATCTGTATAATCAATTTTATGCAAGTCACAATCATGCCAGTGCATTGTCTTAAGTCTTCCCCGAGCGACAAGAGAAATTTAAGGCTAAAGTTCTCCATTAAAAATCACTCTGAATTGTTATTGTTAATCCTGCAATGGGCTTTTCTGCAAGGCAGCTTTTTTTCCTGTTGATGACAAATATAAGCTTTAAGGGAATGCACATATAGTTCAAGCAATATGCATTTTGTGTTTCTGTAAGTATATGCATTAGTATAAAATGATATTATTATAGCAATTATAGCAATTATAACTTTTATCCTTGCATTTTAGGACTGGTGTTTTTGCTGCACTCAGTTGAGGACTTTGGAAAAATGCTCAGTCTACAGACTTAAATTGATTTCTTTTCCTCTTAGTCAAAGGGCAGACAGCAACAACGTAAATTTTGTGTTATCCCACTAGAGGGCCATGGCAAGAGCTGAAAGCATCTCTACTGCCTTCTCCAGAGACACCACACAATTGTGCTCGGGGACAGAGAGATGGACTCTCTGTTGTTTGGTTTATCTTTTCTTTTTGGTTCTTGTTTGTTTGTTTGTTTTCCCTTGAAGTGGCAGTCTCTCTTAAACACCCTGAAATTGCTTTCATGTTATTATGCTTTCACACAAGTTTTTCCAACAGGCACAAAACATCTGTCATAGGTTTGTTACTTCAACAGCCTGATCTAAGCCAGTGGCCTGGTATGGAAGATTTTGTATCCTATTACTCAATCCTGTAGCTGGTATACACAACTGTCTCATTTCTGCTGTATTAATACTATAAAAATTATTATAGGAAAGAGAGTTGAACTCACGGATCATTAGACTTGGGGATGAGTGTGCCAAGCTCCTTGATTCGGTAATTAATATTATACCTTCTTCTTCTTTCAACTGTTGAAAAAAAACCAGTTACTATTTTTTATGGTGAAATCTTTTAGGAGAAATTCAACATAAAACATTTTAATTAGTTAAAAACATGTTACTCAATATACAGAAAAAATCTTCCTCAAATAGAAGTCCCAAAATGAGCTCCTACCTGTCTCTGACTTACTCTCAGGACAAAAGCTATCATTAGTACAATCTGTATCTTACCTTAACTGTAGGATTTTCCCTCATTTACAGTTAGATTTCTAGAGAATGAAATAGTCACACATTGTCTAAATGTGAGCTAACTTCTTTTTTCTTGATGTTTATACATTCTTTCTCCATCATGCTCCCACAGAGCAGAGATTTCAGCTTAGTGGAGTCTTGCTGGTGACTTCAACAGGGATACAAGACAATTTATCCAGAAATTGATATTTTGGCAGAACTTCTGTTGCAGATCACAAGGTAACAGCTTCACTGTCCCTTATTTACAATTACCAGCATTAAAACCCACAGAGAGTTCATAACTACAACCATATCCCCTCACTGAAATAGAGCAAGATTATGTCCCAAAACCACTTAATCTGTTTCCTTTGGTGATATACAGCACAAAAATACTTATGATGATTTTTTTAAACATAGAGAAAATGAAAAAAAAAACCAACATGGTTTAAACAATGAAATATATTTTCTGGCTTTATATTTATGCTTCTCCTAAGACAAGCTATGTAGGTTATCTTAGTTCACTTTGTAATTTAGTTGTGTGCTCTCAATTCACTTTGCCAGCATTGTATTGGTATCCAGGCTGGTGTGTATGATCCTACAGAAACTTTACATTTTTCTAGTGAATAGGTCCAGACAACACCTCTTTCCTTTGGGGAATTACTTGTATGTAATTTTGACACAGAAAGTGTATTCAGTGAGAATGTAGTCCCGTTAGGACACTGCTGGGTGTCAGAAACCAGCAGTCTACTGGTGTTCTACTGGTGTGAGCTCACACTTTTGTACACTGCCTCCACTCTAACTTAATCTAATCTCAATGAGTAAGCAAGATTCAGCTTTTCTCCATTACTAACACCACACTCAGCTCCTTCTCTTGTCCTTTGCATCTTGGAAGACCTTACCTTGGGCTCAATATGCTAATGCTGCTGTACTCTGTCTGACCCGCCCTGGCCAGCCTAGAACACGGGCAGAATGGATACATGCCCTGTGTTTGGAGATGCTCACTTTAAGTCTAATGGCTTATTTTGAGTATAAATACAAAAAGCTCAGCAGAGCTAAGTTACAAGTGTTCAACCAAGGGCATCCTAGTGGGTCTTCCAAGGCTGACTTCAATCTTCTCATATGATCATGTCACTTTGAGCCTCAGCCCCACCACCTGCATCAGTTTTAGTCCTTTTCTTCTTGCATAATAATGGTTTGTTCGTGTCTGTGTGATCTCCTAGGTTCGTGCAGCAGTCAGTTATTTCCTCCCTTGCAGATTCAAGTTCTGGGAACAACCTGAGTGTTATTATTTACACTCATGAAGTGCTCTACCTCGATGGGATGTATTATCTTGTCCTGCTTTCTGCAGAAACAGGAATTTCACTTAACAAATTAAAGCATCTCAGGCTTTTTGATGACAATTCACATATTCAGAAGACAGGGTTATAATCTTCCTGACTGTACTGCTTAGTGGACCCCTGCATGGCATTGGAATGAATGTGCTGGGTCTTGTAGGAGAGCTCAGTGTACAAAAATCACATAGCAACTGAAAAATTTAAAAGATGTATTTCGGTTGTGTTGGCAAAATAATGACACAGCAAAAAAAATTGAAGAATGTGCTTTAATTATAATGTCCTATGACATAATAGCTGTTGTTTAGTTAACATTCACACTGTGGAAAACTCTGTAAGATATTAATCAAAAAGTAGCCAACTAAGCATTAGCTATAAAAGGCAAAGAAAAATTATCTTGCAAGTGAACACTTAACAGAATTCTTTTTTCCTTATATTTTTTCATTTTTTTCCTGAAAAAAAACTTCCAGTGGTTGTGTCAATGAGTTAGGAGAGGAGATTTTTAAGCATGAAACATGTTGCAATGGAACTTTCCTGATGTGTGTCTGTAACTTTTCCAGAGATATCCTGAGTTATCGGGACTATTTTAAGCATCAAATTATACATAAGCCAAATAAAAAAATTACTTTTCAAACTGCATGGACAGGATTATGAGATAACATTCTTTGTTTGGAAGCAAAAAAACCCCAAAATCAAAAATATTAAGTACATTTTTAAACTCTGTTGCATGAAGGGGTTCCACTTCTTAAATCTAAATCCCTTTTCCTGGTTCCATTCAATATACAGTCTTTCAAAATTAACTTTTTTCCATTTCTAGTGCCTTTATTACTTCTTGCTATTAGAACATGCAAGAACATTTCTGTGAAATGTAGACCTTAATTCAACCTGAAAATTGAAAGTTTGTATAATTCCAAATCAACTTTCAAAAATTGGTTGTTCAGATCCTCACAAAGGAGCCTGATCCTCATAAAAGAGTAAATCACACTGATAAAGCCTTTATATGAGACATATTATTTTTTCCAAGCCTTTAGATAGTAGAGCTATGTCCAGTGATGCTTTGAACTCTGTAGTAAACACCTGGAGCCCAGCCAAAACAGATGCTGCCTGTCCACAGCAGTATCTTCACAGCCTTCAGTTTAGTTGCCAGTGGTGAGGAAAGTTCTCAGACATTTCTTCTGTGATCAGCAAGGACCATGACAAGCCAAAGCAAACAATGGAGGCAACAGTAAGAGCTGGCATCCCTAATGTATCTATGATGAGCCTCTCTTTCCCCTTGTAGCTCCAGATAACTCCTACCCACCCTCTTTCTCAGTGCAGCAAAACTCTCCATTTCTGCCCTAACAAGACAGACAGCAGCTGCACTGGCATTGTAGAGATTATGTGCAAACAACATGCCTAAAAATCTTCATGGTTTGTCTGTAATCCACAAAAAAATATTACAGACAGATATAAGGATGTGGTTTGGAAATTCTAAGTAGCAGAAGATTGTCCACAGTGATTGCTAGCACATTGTGCCAGTGGATCTATACTTTCAGGTATGTAGTTTCATGCAAGTGAAGCCATAATCTCTCTTTGATTACTGGAATAGCCAGAGAAACAAGATAGGAGCAAGAGAATAAAGATGTAAATAGTGGCTATTAACTAATTACCAATTTAGGTTTAAATTCATAGAATCATAGAATATTTCAATTTGCAAGTGATTCATTAGGATCATTGAATTCAACTCCCATACTATTTCTGTTGGAAGAGCTGGGAAGGAGAACTTGAAAATTGTAGCTGCTCTATTCAACACTTTCCAAAAAGAATCCTGAAGGCTTTTTGTTTCCAAATTATACTTTAGGGGGGGAAAATTGTGTAATTTTATATGCAATCTTCTTCCAGTAATGAAACTGATGTTGTTTTCTGTTCTATATAAATTATGTTCTTTTATTTTTGTAATTCTAATATTTAGACACTGACCTATGAATTTCACTCTGTTCTAACACTGTTCCTCTAGAACCAACATGCCTGTCATCTGTACATAGCTGCACTGTTGTCCATAAACAAAACAGAAATGTATCCCAGGGGTATGGGGCTTGTGTGGCACAGAACACTGGTGAGTCTCTCACACAGTCCTGCACTGATCTCCTTTGGTAAAATACAATTTCAATAACTTTAAGAGCTTAGGAGCCACTTAGAAGTTTTCTGATATCCTATGTAAATTTTTTTCCTTCCCCATCACCCATAAAGAGATACAGCCTCTTGCTTTGGTGCTTCAGTAAATAAGGTGCAAAGACTGGATTTTCACTGTTGTTTTTCTCATAACCTGCCTCCTTTCTTGCCTGCTTTGCACTGGAATTCTTAGAGAAAACATCAAGTAAAGTGTGCTACTGGGAAAAAATAATGGGAGGAGATTATATGGAAATAAATTACTTGCAATATGCAAAGTATTTTGAAAGACAAAAGTTCAGAGACAGAAATTGATTTCAAGAAAGCTTAATGGTTGACTGTGTTTGCAGTCTGAGTTCAATTTGATTAGCCTGCTGAGATGCTGGTCTAAAAGAAAAACAGAGATGTGGTAGCTAATGTATAATGGTTTTGCATTCTCCATACATTCCATTTAATGAGATGGAAGATGAACATATACTTACTGAGATTGTGGTTATCCTTTTTTTGTCTCTCCTTTGCCATTGCTCTTGTATCTGCTTCTGACAGAAAGTAACATTTATTAAAATAGTCCTTAAGATGCAATTCCTGTACTTCATTCATTTTTTGAAAACGTCTTTCTTGTCTCAAAGACCAGACTACCAATTCTTTTGTTGCATTACTATTTTTATTATTAAAACAGATCATAGGCAAACCTTTATGCTACCAGTACTAAATTTTAAGCAGGTCTGGCAGGTAGCTTAACTTTTTTATGTCACTTTAAAAAAATTTAAGGATGTAGAAATGCCATGGAGGGGTATTTTTCTCCAATTTCCTGTATTTTATATCAGGATAAAACTTACAGTACACTAAGGTGAATATGGATTTTCAATATCCCATAATGCAAGAGTTAATCAGATTTGGAAGATATTGAATGAACTCACTGTTTCCTCTGAGTGACATTAATAAACTGTACATGATTTTTAGCATTCTTTGGATTAATTGAATGTAACTTTTAAAGTTCTTAATCCACTAATATAGCTTTACCTTGAATAGCCTTTTTGTAAAGTTTTAAAAGAACTATTTGTTCTACCCTCAAATAAATTTAATGGATGATTATTTATTTACATTTTTTGGTCAGGAGCCAATATGTGGAAGAATATACTTTTTTCTAAAATATTAAGTTTTTTAGAAGCATCATGGTCATAAAAATGGGGCAAACATGGTTTCTGAATTGCTAAAGAGAAGAACAGAAAGAAAACATTTCTCCTTGATCTTTGCTCTTTTCCTTAAATGAAACCACAAACTGAAAATTCTCTGAAATTTAATTATTTTTCAAGGGTAAGATCTATTCAAATTTTAAGACACACACCATCACTTATGCAGTTATATACTAAAATCTCAGAGTTCTTTTACCTGTGAGCTCCCTTTTTACTGGTAGATTAGCTGGGCAAGAAGCATTTGTGAGACCCATATTAGCTGGTGCCATTCCCTGGTCACTGTTATATATATCCAAAATGCTGCTAGATAGCTTGAGGGGTAGGGAAAGAGAGAAGAATAAGGAGAAAAAAATTAAAATAAGTAAAATACTTAAAAGATTTTTTTTAAAAATACATGCAAGGAGCAAATATATTTGGATATGAGTCTGTAAATATACATAAAGGGAAGGTTTCCTGTTGCACAACATTAACCAAAATTGAAAGCAAAGGGTCACTGTCTGCTATTTTTTCTTCAGGTATCATTTATGTGGGCTTTGGATCCACAGTGATGGCAAGATATGAGCCACAGTGTCTGTTTTTCAATTGCTTCTACTTTATATTTTCTAAATTTAAGGGTTGCCACAACTGCACTTCAAACATGCATTAGGTTGAAAGTCAGCTTTACCATGCTGATTTTAACTATACTCCCCACTGTGATTTTTTTAACCACAACTCTAAACGTCTAAATTGGTACTTCATGTGGTGCCTGGTCTGGCAATATAGATAGAGATTTAGGGACCTAGCTCTATGCAGTAGTTAAATCAGAGTGTACAGAACATCAGACAATATGCTTTGAGGAAAGGAACTGTACTGTTGTCAGGATAGACCAGATAACCTAATGGTTTTAACATGTATAACATATAGCCATGAACACCAGTATCCTTATTCCCTTAAAAATATAATATTATTTAAATAAGCCCGTAGAATGCACTCTAAGAAAAGTAAGGCTAAAGTACATGGATACCCATTACTTGAAAAACTTTACATGTATGAAATAACTGTAAAATATGTAAAAGTTTACTCAATAACAATTCAAGTTTTGCTCAGTTTCTGTGACCCTATGATTAACCTTTCACCATTGATCCTTTGCAGTAAAAGACAAACTTTTTTGTTTGTTTTATCATGCATAGAAAATTTGTGCTGTGATTTTTGGGGTTTTTTTATGTCCAACACCTAAGGACTCAGAAACTCAGTTTGGGTCCACATGGCCAAGGTAACAGAAAATAAATGCAAAAGTAAACAAAATAAAAACACCAAAAACCCCAAAATGATTAAAAAGTGGGTGAAAAAAATGTGGATTCAACCACTGACTTGAGATAGAAAAGCATAAAAGGAAATTAGAAGTTATTTAAGAAAATTGTTTTTCATATGCAAGAAAATGTGTTGTCACAGATTTGCCCATCACCTATGGATCCTGAAACAACTTGGAATTTTCCAGGCAGGTCAAGACAGCAGCCATTGGTCTGCTGGGAACCAACTTTTTTCAGACTCATGTAATTTCTCTTTTTGTAGAGACTGTGAGTTTCATCACAAGTTACTTTGAATGGAGACAATTTTCCCAATTATTTGCTCAGTGTGAAATTGTTCCATGGCAGTGCTTCCTATATTTTATGTTAAAACTGAAATTTTAAATTAGTTTTATTTTTAAATAATGATTTTATTAAATTAACTAATAACTTTACTAGATCATCTGAGAATCTAGTTTGACTTAGTTTCTCCTAGTTCTATTACACACAGTGAAATGAAACAATCACAATTCTTATTGAGCACACATAAATAATGTGCTCATTTTTAAACTAGAGCTTTATTACTTGGGAAAACTGTAAATTCTTGAATACCATTACAAGTCAGTTTTGAAAATCTGCTTATACGTTTGATCTCTCAATGAAAATACTTGTTAAAAGAATGTTTGGAATTCAGATGAGTATTACTCAGAACAAGCTATGTTTAATATGCAGGATTTGAATGCTAAGAGCATTCTCACGTTAAGTACCTTTGTTTCATTCGAGGGGTAAACTGACAAGTATTACAGAATTCACTGCAGCATTTTCTTTGTTCCAGTGGTAGGATAACTACATAAAAAGAGTGAGCTCATATTAGCTCTAGTCATATTTAATGACTTCCTACATTCATATAAATTAATTTGGTTTATTGAAATTATCTGAAAACAGAATGAAATAAAAAACTGAGATTCATTGTGACTCCTACACTTCTACACATCCAGGTTCCAGTGGACTTTGGCAAGGCTGTTCTATGATTTAGGCCACTGTTTTTGTAAAATGCTAGGAAATAGTAACCACTGAAAATAATATAATCCAATAAATAATCTAACAAATGAGAAATACATACTTGTCATTCTTTACATATTTCACACAGCTATGTACATAAGTTCAGTATTTGCATGAAACTGGTGGCCATCTTCAATTTAGTAGATTACCAATGCAATAAATGAAAAAACAGGCTTGTGCACCACAGTTTGACACAGACATGAGATAAGTGATTACTTCTAATATTCAAACATCAATTCACATTTATCCTTGAAAGATAGTTAAATTTCTATAGTCTATTCAAAAAGGTATGAATTTAAATGACAATGTCCAAATCTAAGAGGAAAGTTCATGAGTGGCCAATTTAGCTGGCAAGGAAAAAATACCAACACACCTCAAAGTTCAAAACTGTGGGATGGTTCAAAAAAGCATGAGTAAATTAAACTTAAAACCACAGGTAGACATTTCAGCTGAATTCAATTACACAGCTGGTGAAGGCAATTCCATATAACTGCTGAACAGTCCCCTCCCTTGCCCAGCTGAGATGCTGTGCCTGATGCACCCCAGGACAGGGTTGCCCCTCCTGGCTGCCAGGGCACTGCTGAGTCAAACTCAACTTGCCATCAACCACAACCCCAGGTCCCTTTCTGTGGCTCTTCTTTCCAGCATCTCATTCCTCACTCTGTACATACACTCAGGGTTGCCCCATCCCAGGCGCAGAATACAAGATTTGCCTTTGTTAAACTTCATCCAGTGACTGTCCAACCCTCTAATTTGTCTAATTCTCTTTGCAAAGCATCTCTGCCTGATGTCCCAAATCATCTTTGTTTCATGCAGATGCTCTCCAGCATTCTTCCCCTTGTCATTTCACAATTTTTATCAGCCATTAGGAAAACAGAACCACCACTCAGCATGGAGATGATGAAAATGAAGCCCAAACCCAAGTAATTCACCTACTGATGACTAGAGTCCTATCATCTCACATAAGCATTACTTCAGAAGGGATGGGCAGGGAAGAAGAGATAGGGGGTAACTCTGTATTTTAGGGAGTGTTTTGATTAATGATGTGGATGATAAAGTTGAATGTTTATGGGTAAGAAGGGGAAGGCCAGCAAGGCAGTTTTCCTTACTGGACTTTTGTTAGAGACCATCCAACCAGGATGAAGAGGCAGCTGAAATATTCTGTAAGCAGCTGAGAGCAGCCTTGTGTTTGCTGGCCCTTGTTCCTGAGGGGGACTTCAACTTACCAGATGTTGTCTGGAAGTGCAACTGCCTAGAGGAAACAGTGCAGAAGATCCCTGGAGTGTGTAACAGGTAACTTCCTGACAGCTGGTGAGCAAACCAGCTGGGGGAGGTGACCAGTGGATCTGCTGTTTGTGAACAGACAAGCCCTTGTACAGATGTGACACTTGGAGACCACCTTGGGCACAAGTGATCATGAAACAATGAAGTTTTTGAGTCTTGGGGAAGCAAGGGGAGAGGTCAGCAAGGCTTGGATTTTCAGAGGCCAAACTTTGGCCTGTTTAGGAGACTGGTTGAGAGACTCCCTTGGGAGTCCTGAAGGGGAAAAGAGTCCAGGAAGGCTGGACCAGGAAGTAAATTCTAAAGGTGCTGGAGAAAGACATCTTCATGTGTGAAAAAATGAGCCAATGAGGAAGACTGGCCTGGCTAAATAGACAGCTTTTGCTGGAACTGAGGGAAAAAAGCATAGTGGGAGAAGAGGCAGGCAGCTCAAGAGGACAGCAATGATATTGTGAGGATATGCAGGGAAAAAATTAAAAGGCCTAAAACCTAATTAGAAATTAATCTGGCCGCTGCTGGAAAAGACAATGAAAAATGTTTCTGTAAACAAAAGTAAGGAGAATCTCCCTTTTTGTAATGGATGTGGGAGAAAACACAGCAACAAAGGATGAGGAAAAGGCTGAAGTACTCAATGCCTTCTCTGCCTCAGTCTTTAAGAGTAGTGCTACTGGGTACCCAGCCTCCTGACCTGGGGAGACGGAGCAGAACGGGAGACCCACAATCCAAGGGAAATGGGCAGTGACCTGCTGTACCTCTCGGGCACACACGGGTTCGTGAGGCCCGACAGGGAGGCACCTGAGGGCCCTGAGGGGGCTGGCAGAGCCCACTGAGCCATCTTTAGTCATTTACCAGGAGTCCTGAGAACTGGGCAGGTCACAGTGACTGGAGCAAATGCAACACCCATCTACGCGGTGGGCCAGAAGGAGGATGGAGGAACTACAGGCCTGTCACCTTGACCCAGGTGACAGGAAATGTTATGGGAAGTTAGTAAAGTCTCTTTCTTCTGGGAGTTTAGTAGAAATCTCAATGAAATTGTAATGGCCATCATGACAGGCAAGTGGCTATGTGGACAGTGGCCCTGGTGGTCTCCCTTTCACACACTGTCCTCATTCACAGTTAGCACAGAAAATCTGCTATGAATTAATGTGCAAGCAATAATTCTTGGCCAGGATGCAGGACCAGGAGAAGAAATAGAGTGTGACTAATGTGACCTTTCCAAATTAACTGAATGATCTCTGTCTCTTATTCCTGAGTCTGAAGAAAGTTTGGGGTGAATGTTGCAGGCCTCCCATGTGCACCTTCTCAGGAAACCTCACTGGGCTCCTGATGTGAAAATTTCCAAATAAACTCTTACTTTAAAAATCACATAAGAAAGACTTCCCTTAAAATTAGTCATTTTTCTGATTACCAGAGACTTTTATAAAATACAGTCAAAAAATGTGTCAAAGTATTTTGCTGAAACTCTCTACCTGAATTTGCTCTGCATTGATATCAAGGATAGAAAATTCCAAGGAATTTCTTTGCTTATGTTGCTGAACACTGAGAGCAATCTTATAGTAGAAATTGGCCAGTTTTGATATGAGGAAACATACTTTTTTGTGTGGCGAAGCAGGAAGTTCTTTTAGAAATGTAGACATCTGTAAGCAATTGATTTTCAAATTATAAAATCAAAATATATAGCACAATATATTACAGAAATGGTGTGTCAAAGTACATGTTGCTGTTTGGATGTACCAAAACTCCATAAACTGTAATGCAATTTATTGCTTATATTGTCATTTAAGCAGGGAAAGTTTTTGCAGTACTGAAGCTTCAAATAGCTTTTCCAGGCCTACATTAAAAAATATATATATATGTATACACATAATTTCCCAAAAATTCAACATGATCACTTAAATCACTTAAAATGGCACAACACAAATCACTTAAAATGGCACAATTATATAATATGTGTACAATGGTGATCTTAAAATTCTATAACACTATGAAACTTGGATGAATCCCAAAATGCTTTAAAAATCCAGCTGATTCCACCATATCAAAAGCATGTTCTTGTTTTCAGCTTAGATGTGGAAACATAGACATCTGGGTATGAAAATTCCTAGGTACCAGCAAATTATTTATCTTGCAGGTGTCTATTGGTTCACACCTGTGTTGTTTCTGAGAAATCCTTGTAAGTCACATATTTTCCAAACCTTGCATTCATGATACTTATATTTATGTATATATATATAGGAATTTAGAGATACTATAAGGACCAAGAACAGAAATATTTAAAATAGTAGAATATAATATGTCATCTTTCCTACTTCTGAAATACAGCCAGATTTGGACAAAATACCCACAACTTTTAGCACAGCAAATGGTTAACTGGGAATAAGCAGTGACAATGTAGTATAGGAAGAGAATAATACAATTTCTAATTAAAACTGCAAGGAGCATTAAAGAAAGCAGACTGTAATTAACGAAGTTAGCATTTGGCAAGGACACTGGGGTTAACATTCTTCCTTTTGTATAAAGTGTCATGGGATCTTCAATGCCTGTGTGCAAAGACTGGAACAGGAGAATTTCCATTCATGGTTCTCAGTCCTGAAAGATACTCAACTTTGAAGCTTAGACCAATCATAAAAGCAAACTTCAGCTGGACTACCTGAGTGAATACACCTCACAGGCTCCTGTGACCTTGTGCTTGCTGACAGTGTCCAAGGAAGTACTGTGGAGGGAACATCGGGAGAAAATTGTTTTGTTCAGTACTTGGGTCTGAACTGCTGTGCAGGCAGGATTGTGTAGCAAATACTAAGGGTTTGTTAACAGCATGGATGACTAGCAATGGACAGCTGTGATCACAATTTGCAGCCTCTAATACCAGGTTTGGGGCTTTTATAAAGGAAAACATTACATGAAAGACATTGCCTTAGGAAACGTAATTATGTGGTATTCGAAATTTATAGTATGATAGCTGTTGGTAAATATCATGTAATTTTAAAGAAGACTTAAACCAACAGCATTTCCATATTTCCAAGAGAAGGATTCTGAATGCAGTAATAAAATGTATAAATACAGGTTGTCTGTGCCTATTCACTTGTAGTCCCTAAAAAGTCTATATCTCAACAGTGTTCACTTGCATGATCACATATTATTTAAGTACTTTTCCATTTTGGCTAATCTTTGCATGATGTGTTTGCCTTACAGTAACATTCAAGTTTTTAAGGATCATGGTTGTATCACAGTGTTGCACAGCTAGAAAATAACAGCCCAACCCTTTCCCAATGTCAGCTAGCGTTTTCTTAATTTAAGAATTCTGCTGAAAATGTCAATTCTCAGTCTGGACTAGAAAGAATTTCCTGGACATTGAGTTCATTTAACCTATCATTATGTAATCTAGTTCATGAACCAAAAATGCTCTAAAATCAATTAGGTTTCACATTCCCAATATTTTTATTTGGAGTATGTTAAAAAAGTTGAAGGATTGCAAGTTATTGTCAAAAAGCTTGCATTTTATTTCCATTTGTTGACAAATATTATTTTGGTTTGTGTTCCTTTAATGTATATGCCATTGTTTAGCATCTCCAGGTGACTACTGGGAGTGAACACAGCTCCCTTAGATTTTGCTGTGCTAAGCTGAACAGGCCATGATCCTTTAGTCAGACTTCCTATGCAATGATATGTTCTAACAAGAGCATCTCTGTACTTTTCCTGCTTTGAATTAGTTTTTGTGAAGGGTGGACACCTTTTTTTGCCCATAGCATTCAAGGAGTTTTGTGCCCAGTGAATCCCACACTGGATATTTCCTCATGTCTCTGGGAAATCAGTCTCATGATGGATACTAAGATGATATTTATTGCCTTTACACAGTCCCATCATTTTGATGGCTTATAGTTATCCTCTGAACAACTAATGTAACCAGATCTTTTTCTGTCATCTCCAGTTAATGAGTTCTCAGCTTACTGTAGACATTCCTGTTATTAGTATTTAAATGAATGACCTTCCACTCAGTACTATTACATTCCTTCCATTTAGACCATTCTGTCATCACAGTCAAATAATTCTTCCTCTATGATATCCTCATCTTTCTTTGTATTTGAAATTTTTTTTACTTTTGCTAACTCAGTAAATTTCATCAGCATAAATATATTTTTTGTACCAAGGTCACTAATGAAAATATTAAGTAAACTGAGATCAAGGATTTGTTATTGGTGCACTTCATTAATATCTTTTTTATTTTAAATAAAAAAGCTTTATTGTCTCTTTAGTTGTAGTTGAACCTGTACTGCTTTTTACTAAAATGTGCTCATACACAAAGTTGTCAACAGCGAACCTTGGATATGCAGGACTAGCTAAAAAAAGATTAATTCCAGTAGGAAACATCTCTCCATATATCCAAAAGATGTCACTACTCAAGGATGATGGAGGGTGTGTATATCTTTAAAAAGCAGATACCTGACATGTTCTAGTTGTCTAAAATAGTTAAAACTTAGGATATCAAGAGCTCTTCCTCAGAGGGATCTGGACTGTCCTGACAGGTCAAAACAGTTCCTCAGCTAGCTGCTATCCCTTGAGGAACCTACAACAGACAACAGGATCGACTTTGCTGTTATCCAGCTACCATTTCTCCCAGGGGATTACTTCCTCACAGTCACACTGACAAGCCCAGGTGTGATTAGAAAGGTCCAGATGTCCCAGAGAAAACAGAGGTCAGGACCAGACTGGCTCTACCACACATCTTCATTCTGCTTGGATCAGAAGTGGGAGGCAAGTGGGAAGCAAGTTGCAGGAGTAGTCCTGCTAGCAGAAACTTCCTTTGCTACCCTTTTGTCTGGGTTAATAACTACAAACAGCCCACCACGTGTGCCTGTTTCCTGCAGTAACAATGTATGGTGTGTTTCCCCAGCAGCTGCTGTGCCATGCAGACCCCTCTGAGGATGATTTACCCTACTGCACACGGTCAGACTGCCTGCACTGCACCTGCAGGTTCGGCAAAATTAACAGGGAGCCCCCACACCTGCAGCTTTCCTGGTCACAAGAGAGGCTATGCAGCTGTCTAACCTGAAAGCCTGAGTGCTGTACCTGCAAGAGAAAATTGGTTTTGGTTCTTGGTAAAAGTTGGTACTCGCTCAGACTGCATCTAAAACACAGGATTTGTGCAATATTTTATCATTTCCCACTCCTAAATATATCCCACTTAAATCATGCTTTCACGAGCTTAATTGTTAGCAAGACTTCAAGAAACAGTTTTGTAAAATGAGGCCACTTCTCCTTATTAGCCAAAAAATATTTTAGCACCCATCTATTTCAATGTGCTTCTTGCTTATTCAATTGCAGAAAAAAAATCCTAAAAAAAAAAAGTAGGAATTTTGCAAAATGTTTACATTATTATCCCATGTATGCATTACAAATACAAAAATCTCAATCTGAAATTGCGTCCACAGTTCATTTTACATATCTTGTAAAAGTTTGTGTTACTGGAGTACCAAACATAAAAACACAGTTAATTGCTTGTCATGCCTTTACAATTTATTCATGACATATAAACAGAACTTTTTTTTGATGTCTTAAATTCACAGCTTGACATCAAAACGTGCACTGAATTCTGCCAAATAGCAAGTTGATCAATAAATGTATATCAACACATATTAACAAATCCATTTCCTAAATAACAATACCTGGTGTAATGGATGTTTGCAGGTTTTGACAAGGGGAAAACTGGGGCAGTTCTTGTATCTTCAATGTGTGTTTTAATAAATTGTGACTTTTCATCTTTTCAAATTTATTGCAGACAGGATGCATAATCTTGTCAATACAAGTACTTGTGCTTGAAAGACTAGGGTTCAGCTTTCTTTTTCAATTGCTGTGCTGCTTGAAGAAAGTTAAACATAAGCTGTGTTATCCTTTTTATTTGTAAGGATGTGTTTGCACTATCAATTGCCAAAGAAATTGTATTATACTGTTTTCAGAATCTAGAACACCCATTTACAGGGAAATTTTCTTGGTACTTTTGTAACTGCAATACAAAATACTTCTATTTGAGTACATATGGTCTTCAGCAGTAACAATTCAAAAATGTTCCAGTATCTCTTTTTATTATGTAAAGGGACTAGCAGAAAATACTGTCCTTCTCAGATTTGTTTTCATCTGAACAAATTGTATCTCCTTCTATATTTATCTTTAACATGCTTCATAATTACACAATCCTCACCCAGGGACTTAATGTTCAGATATATCAGATATTATATATTATGCATGAAAACTGGTTCATTTTTTATCTTCCAATAATGATCATCAAGATGGTTCATTATTCATCAGAGAAAAATGAACTCTCTTCACATTCCAGTCATAGTACATTTCTGCCCTGATCATATACATAGAAGTCCATTGTCTAGATAAATGTCTGATCAAATATGACTAAGTAAAGGAATTTTCTGGAGAATCAACCCTTTGCAAGACTTACATGCTCTTTGAATTACTACCTTTTAAGTGTATGTTTTTAGCTCTTTTTGTCTTTTCTGGTCACAAAATTAACAGACAATCCAGAAGTGAAGTGATGTTCTGGTAATGTCATCATCCAACTTGCAGCTGGAAATCAAGTCATGAGAGTACTGCCCACTAACCCCTAGGTTCTGAAAACTAAAGGTGGTAATTAAATGGCAAATGTTTGCTATTTTACTATTATTTCACAAGTAAAACCAGCTAATGTACTAATTCCTGGTTCCACCTTACTTCAATTTTTTTGGATACAGCATGTAAATACACATATCAAATCATTCACATTCTTCCTCTAAAACGAAAAAATGTCAGCACCAAAAAAAAAGTGAAAAAATTGGGGCTGAGAAGTGAAAAACATATTTATTTATACCATATGCTCTATATACTGTATGCTTTATATTGTATCCTCTGAGATGTCATCTAACACCTAAGTCTCTGAACACATTACAGTAAGACTTCTGTTTTCTTTTGGATTCACATGGGTGTACCATGCAGAACTTCATTTTGGTTGAAAATTCTTTCTGTAGTGTTTGATTTCAGATAAATTCACATATGTATATTTCTAATGTAAATATAAAATGTATAAATGTAAATTTAAATATAGTGTAAATAGTTACTTCATAAGCTCTTTACACATATATTAAAGGTCATTGGAGGCCTAGGCTGATGGAAAAGGAAGTGCTAAAATAATCAGTTGTACTTTCAGAAGTTTATTTATCAAAATGGACTTCAAGAAATCTTTGTTTTCCACAAACTAGTTTTGTCTTGCAGTAAAAACCTTGACTGCTCCTTGAGAACAAAGTGACCACTGTTGTTGTCTTTGAACTCACAAGTCTTTTATTCAACCTATGTAACTGCCATTGACAGAAATTCATAAAGTTTCTCTCCTGAAGGCATCATAACCTGTATGCTGCAGACAGCAGTTGAGCTTAATATAATCTTCTTTATGGCCTGTCACGTCCTAAGAACTTCAAATCTTGCATTGCTGTATACAGACAACAACACAAGATGCAGCAGAGGCTTTGGGATAAAAACAAATCGTCTTGGTGGCCACAAATAGCAGGAATTTGCTGGCAGATCCTGCTGCACAGGGGCTTGGAATTAAAAGGAATGAATATTGGGAGAATTAGAGACTTTTTTTAACTATCCTTTTCTCTTACTACTGTTAAACAAATGTTAAGATCTGAGATAAAGACTATGTTCATAAAAGGTACTAGCATACAAATGACTGTATATTTTTGAGTAATATTTTCATTTCTGCCTATTTATCTTTTAGAAAGAGAAAAACAGAGAGGGAAAAAAAAAACATTTTCCCTTCGTTTCAAAGTTATGGTAACTTTACTTCAGTTGCATGAAGATTGAGTCTTTTGACTCCCTTTATCCAGAGTGTTCTACCCCCAAACCAGGGAAGCATTAGTAGACATTGGTTTGTTAGCGTGCTAGAGACAGAGCTGAACTTTTTGGTCATTTTGCACAGTTTCTGAATGCTGCAGCTATGTAAAAATACACAGTTCTTCTCCTGACCCAAAGAAATGCATGTTCTGTTCTATGAACACCTTTTCTACAGCATGAGGTAAACTGTGCAGGCAAGAGGGCTCTACCCTGCCCATTTCCACCTAGAACTACTAAATTGTGTAAAATACCAAAAGCAAACCTTCATCTGACATTCGTATGACATTCATAGTGGCAGTGATAACAAAAGTTACTCCCAGCTGCAGGAAACAGGCCTCAGGAGTCCTGAATCTGTGCTTTTCATAGATAGTTTTTTTGCAACTGAAGCAACTGAAGGACACAATTTCCTACCTAACACTTTTATAGTATTGAAGGAAGAGAAAGAAAATATTTGCTCACCAGTTTTATTTTTGAGGCGTCTATTATTTCCTCAATAGCTACTGACTGTTCCTTTTCCTTCATTTTTCTTTTTTGTTAAACTTGTAAATGATACCAGAGACTGCTAGACAGAAGTGTGTATACTTAGGTGAACTTTGATTCTTCCTTGGACTTTAAGACTAATCTAGTGTAGAATGTGATTGACAAAGCATTTTCATTGATGTTATGCAGCCTTTCTAAGTTAGCCAACCTAAGCAAATGAGGTTGTTAATGTTTACTCTGGCCCTTTCTCTAAAATGGTTTTGAACTTTAGCAGATGTTATCAACTTATAAGTGTTGCCAAATTACATCAGTATTCACTAAATAAAAAACACTCATGATTATGCAGCAGGGGCCTGCCTAGATCAGCAATGCTATATGCACCTCTAATGAAAAGCTGGGTTTACTTCATGGCTGAATGATTGCAGCACTTATTGAATAAAGTACTTTGGAACATACCTACTTTAGTTTCTTCCTTCTGTATGATTTCTGAGAATGGGACAGACAGCAGCTTTTGCAATCCATCCAGATGGTCACCATCAATATTTAACAAATAATTAATACAAATAAAAATTATTAGTGTCGTGATGAGAAACTGTGACCTCAAAGACCTTGTAATAGCAGTGAGACTTTGCAGACAGAGTGAACTATGCTTTTACTAATAAATAGTGTCTCCCTAAAATCAAATGCAGAGTTAACAGATTTAATCAGAACTTTATGCTAGCTGTAGTTAATAGAATCATAAAAATTAAAGAAGGAAAACATCTATCTGATCTAACTTCTACTCCATACCTGTACAACACAAGATTTTTTTTCCAAATGCCAAAGGAACAAAACAAATACAAGCCAGCCATGCAGCAACTGAGGATTTTCCCCACAAGCTCTTTTCCTGCAAGAGTGGCAGAAGTGAAGCAATCCCACTGACTTGACTCCCAGGCAGACTGGAAATAGACAGTAGCTCCCAATCTTGGTAAAATAGTGAATGATGAGTGTATGAAATGAAGTCATGAAAGTGAAGCAGTGAAGCCTCAGAAGATCCCTGAAGAGGTGACCCATTGCAAGGCATCACCTTTGCAGAGTATTGCCACCTCTCCCCTGCCCAGCTGCTTCCCCAGCTCACAGCTGGCACAGCCCCTGACTTCCAGCATGCCCAGGTGCTTTGGCTTCTCTTCTCTGGTAGTGGTTTAATTCTTTTTTTTTCTCAACATTCTTGCTGCTAAGGTCATTCAAGTGGATAGTTAAAGAAAAAAATAAAATCTCAAATAATACAAATAATCATAGTTTCATAGAATCATAGAATGTTAATGGGTTGGTGTGGACCTTAAAGATCATCTAGTCCTAAGCCTCCCTGCCATGGGCAGAGACACCTCCCACCAAACCAGGTTGCTTGAGGCTTTAATCAGCCTTAACACTGCCGGGTTTGGGGCATTCACAACTTCCCTGGCAACCTGTTCCAGTGTCTCACCACTCTCACAGTAAATAATTTCTTCCTACATCAACATGGAAACATTTTTTTTCTTGGCCTTATTTGGTACTGGACATAGAAGAAAAAAAGGGCAATGAAAAGGTTTTTCATGAAGAAGCTTTCAATTTTTTTTCCAAGCAATCTAAAAGCTACTGCTCCTTTTAGTTTAGACATTCAGTATTGACTACTCCAGCAACATGGAGCTGAACTGATTCAACAAACCACAGCTGGGCCTCTCCTGGTAACCCTTTGAAATCCAGTTTCATGGTAGTGCTCTGCCTGAAGCATTGCTCTGCAGCTACTTCTTAGCTCTCAGTGCTATCCATCTAACTGCTACAGAGCTTCTCTCCCCAGGCTTCTTCAAAAATAGTGCTGAAAGCACATGTTTTCTTGTGCACCAGAAAAAAAAGACAACTTAGAATCCTTGAAAATGTTGACAAGATTATTTTTCTTGCTGATCCCACCCAGGCCTGTGCAAGAGAGGCTCGTGCCATTGCAGAACATTAAATTCCTCTCACCTCGTTCTCATTCCAAGGCAGTCAATCTCCTAATGCTTTTGACATACGTTTTAGTGGACTGCATGTCAAGTAGACAGCGTTGTCTCAATTGTACAGTTTGGACTTATTTGGACTGCAACAGTTATTTCTGAATGAAAGTACTGGTAAATTGCTAGCTGTTTTCATAGAGATCTCCACTGTGACTGCCAGATTACTGGGTTTACTGGTGAGTCCTAGGGCTCTATATGTATATTATCAAAACAAAACAACATTTATTACAAAGAAGATCACATCATAAGATCACATGCTGTTATATTACACCCTGAAAAGCACAGAGATCCTATTTTTAACTGCTCTTTCCTCTCTTCACTGTGACTAATGCTGTCCACATCTGCTTTAATATTTTTCTTAAATTTCTCTCTTTGCTGATATTAAATACAATGTAAAGCAGAGCTTTCTACTACCTGCCCTAAACTATTAATGATGGTGTAATATATGCTTTGTATTAACAGACCTAAGCATCTACACGTCTTATCTTCTGAACATTTGGAAGTACTAATATACTTTAAATTCACTATAGAATGTTAAATAGAGTGTAAGGATTTTAAATAACAATGAATTTCTGATAAAAATGAAAATTATTTAATTTTCAAATGTCTGTCACTATATCTGCCCTACATGACAGTAGTTCACTTCTAAAACTCATTCATTTATTATTTGTTTCAATTTTTTAATGATTCTTATACGGTCAGGAACAAACCTGTTGCTCCTAGTATGACACTTAGAGAAAAAAATATTTTCTTGTAAAGATAAATACTCGGCTCTCTGTTAATAAAAGCTTCATAAAACTAAATTTTTACAACACGGAAAAATAAATTTAAAATGGTGTCATCTTCAAGAGTCTTCTTTTTATTAAATCTTATTTTCTCCATAATGAACAATCAGTTGTTATTAAATGATAGTTCATAAGAATAGTTATGCCTTTATTTCAGTTAGGCTTAATGAACAAATATGTAATTTGGTTTACAAATTCTTTCAGAAGAATCAAGACCTCCTGCATGTAGGGAGATCCCAGTCTTTCATTTTAACTGAACTTCTAAAAAAATGTTATAAAAAGTAGGTTTCTGCCATTAGGGTACTCTGAAGAGCAGTAGAAACACAACCAGAAAATTCCCTAGTTTGAGCAATTCTTAAGTGACCACCCAAAACCAGACAGTTCCATGAAATTATAAATTTGGATCCAAACACAAAAAAAAGCCAGATAATCCACTCCTCAGAAACTGTAATTATTTTAATGAGAGATGGAGGAATGTTCTTATGTTCACTTCTCTGGTTCCACTAATACAAAACTGTAATTCATTAATTCAGGGTCAGACAATGAGCCTTTGAGCAATTATTCACATGAGTAATCTCACAGAATTCAATGTCTTCATTTAATGTGCCATTAAAATGGTACATGGGTGCATTTAACCAAAGCAAACATTAGTTCACTGCAACACACAACAGGTTGCACCGTAAGAGTGGAGAGATTACTCAGCCACTATCCATTGAGAATACTGAGACAGGAAAATGGCATCATGAATTTGTTTTTTTCAATAAAAGATTTCACTGAAAAAACACCTGAGCCTTTTACTAGATTCTGACAACCAAGTTGGTCCATTTCAGAATCTCAGCAACTACTCTGCACAGTTTGCAAAGTCAAGACAATCCCAAGCATGGAAAGTCTAAGAAAAAATTCTAGAAATACTTAGGCTTTATGCTGGAGAATTTTAAAGAGAAAGCCAATGCAAAATCAGCCAGATAGAGAGGCAGCTCAGTCTCACCTGCAATCTCACTCTGTGTTTGTGTCAGCCACCACAGCACTGCACCTTGTGCAGGTGTCAGAGCTACTCTGGGTCTCTGCTGAAGTACAGCACAAACCCCACACATCTTCTCAGGGAAATCAGGGGTTCTCTCATTCTTGATCATGCCTTCTAGTCCAATACTCTTATAATACATCCATATTTGGTTCAGATAAAGAAATTTCGTTATGTTTAGTGTAATAATGAAAAACTGGATATAAAAAATTATTTTCTACCTGCGTCTCCAACTTTCTCTATTGCACAGCTAATGACCAAAATTTTGCTGGCTGATTTAGGATGTTGCCTGAAAGATGAATAAAACCAGGTGGCATGAGCTAAATACCTGAGATAATCTCCATATGCCTAATTTTTTAAGTACTCAATGCTAAAAGGGAAGACAAGGAACAGAGATAATTTCCCCACACCAATGCAGTTTGCATGCCTTGTTGAAGGCAGGCTTTATTTTGCCACAGAATTGAACAGAGAGATTTGGAAACACATGCTACTCCTGGCTTACCTAGCAGCCTGCTGATTTCCTCAGCACAAATGAAAATCCAAATATTATTACTTGTCCCAGAGGCATTTCAAGAGTCCCAAATCTTTGCAGGTACAATACCATCAAGGTCTAAAAGACATTGCATATTTCCTTCCTCATCAAAAGTAGGGTATTCAATAACTTTTAGAGATAGATGTCCTTCAAGGCTGAAGATAAAGGCTAATGAACCTGGAATTAGCACAGATTAACATCATCCAGTTTTAAAAGGTTTTGAGGGAGTATGACTTCAACCCCAAACCCAGAATTCATGCTTCTCATCACCATCCCATACTATCATACCTGAAATTATCCTCCCCTGCCTCACATTAATTGGAGCCAAAATACTCATTGACTCCCCAGGGACCATTTCTCTGCTATGTTCTGTACTGAGATTTGTGTAAATCAGTCCAGCTGCATTAGTTCTGTAGTTGGCATGCAAATATCAGGTATTCATGGAAATTTTAATTGCAAGTAATGCTGGACTATATAGGGGGCATCATAGAGGAGTAGAGATCTTGTCTCCTTAGGTATTTTGGAGCCAGGGAAGTTCTCTAAATCAGAAAAAGATGTTCCTCCAGAGGGAGATAAAGATGAAGCACTTGATTATCGTGAAGTAAACTTGGTAGATTGTCAAAGCCTGTGAAAATCCTCCTGCCTTCATCAGGGTGAAGTTCCCCTTTATCGGTGTACAGTTTAAAGCCCTGAGGACAAACAGTTCTGGACATTAGCTAGGGTAGAGAGGACAACATAATCCTTCTGTAAAGTGCATTACAGTTATTGATGGGTATTACTTTCATAAATAATAACACTCTATGTGTCGTTGTGTCCAGAAATGCTCCATCCTTCCTCTTCAAATATGCAACATATATGGAAATATAAATAGCCTTTTTTAGTCCTCTCACATTTATTCACAAAGAGACATCACAAAACTGAAGTTTGTTATATTAATTCTTGTGAAGAAGTCACATTCCTCTTATTTGTCCCTGAAATTATTCAACTCAATGCAACTTTTCTGTATGAAAATCCAGAACTAGAGTCTTGCTTCAGGATAAGACACTGGAGAAACCACTGTACCATAGAAACTATTACCTGGGGAAGTTTTGGCTTTTTTTTTAAAGTTGAGGTAGAAGAATATTTAAGCAAGGGCTTTAAAAGGCCCTCTAGGGTCCAGAGACATTTTATCCTTATTATTTTTAGCACTGCACAGAAATTAGTAACTCCAATGGGTTATACACCAGACATTTTGCTGGGCTAGAGACCCAAATGATATCCAGACCACTTAAAACAATTGTGTCTCACCACACTGCTGCCCTTTTCTGTAATATTTATTGACAAAAAGACAATCAACTGGAGAGAAAGAACAGTCCACTCATACTATTCCTTAGTCACTGAACTGTGATGCGCTTGAATCACTTAAAGAAGTTTTTAGTATAAAAAGCAAGATGAAATTCAACAAAATACTTACAGTTCTTTGCATTAGTAAAGGAGTTTCAGAACAACCTATCCCTTCATCATTAAAATTTGATTCCATATTGATTATGTCTTCAATAACTTCTTCCATCTGGTAAAATAATATTTTAAGACAAATCACTACAAATAATAATGGGAAAAAAGTTATATTTAAAATACTGAGGAATTAATCTTGAATATCTATCACAGCAATAAAACTGAATTTCAGAATTTTTATATCTTAAAATTCAAACAATTCAAACACTTCTATACAATATTCACATTTTTTACTTCTTGTGAAAACAGTTGTGGTTTAGCAAAGTACGTCATTCCCTTAAACACCACCACCTATTTTAACCCCTTATTGCAGCCCCACGATGAGATGGCAGGAGTGCATGGTTAAGCTGTAACTGTGACCTGTTATCTTGATCAAATGTGTCATATCCACAGTGCATTGCTGCATTGGTGCAGGAAGACTGAAAGGAACCTGTGCTTCTGCAGCTGTATGAGACACTCAAGGTTTGGTGTTACATGCTGCTCATGGCAGGTAGAGGTTTTTTTTGTTTAGCAGTACACTGGATACTTTTCCAGACAGCCTTCTGGTCTCACTTTTGATATAATCTGAGCCAAAAAATATTGAGGCAGATGGAATAGCTCAATGATCACTTGGGATGAAGCAATGAATACTTTGAAAGCCTAGATAGATAAATAGATAGATAGGTAGATAGATATACAGATATATAGATAAATTTGGACAAAGTACAACATGAGTTTTCAATTATAATTATGGTCTGGTTCCATTCACGATATAATTTTGGGAAAGATCCCACGGTAAGCGTGTCACTTTTAACTCTACTGTCTGCAGCTCTTGGGAGCTGAAGGATTTGTAGATGCTCCTGTTCAATGAAAGGATCACACAGACATGGGACCTTTCAACGCAGGCTTTTAGGCCACACGGCCCAGCACAGCTCATACAAGCATTTCTCTCCCTTACTAAAACCAGAGAAGTACTGTGCCAGGAGTTGTGCCCAGACTTATCTAGGAAAGCACCATCAGGGCCAAAAGGAAGCATGAAGGAGTGAAGTTTGCTGCACCAGCCTGGGTGTTGGCTCTACATTGTTTACTAATGTAACTATAGCCTACTGTCAACCACAAGGCACACCCACATTGAGAAACTACACTGGGACAGTCATCCCCCTGAGTCTGAGATGAGATTATTTAAATCATTGCAAAGCTGCCAGGATGTTGCCAGGGCCAGCTATGACCCTCCCAGTTTTCTCCAGGTGCCCCCTTGCTCCCAGGACGGAGCGTGGTACAAGGGCAGGCTCCTGATCAGACCCAAAATACCTGGGAGCAGTTCCAGCACACTGCACTCTGCCAGCATGGAGGTGGCCACATAGGTCTCCACAAAGACCATTTAAAATAGCATTTCAAAGTAGCTCCAGTAATCCATAAACTCGACTTAAAATGTCAGTTCGTCAATGCAGAAGGAATGGAGAGGCCCCAGATGAACTCTCCAGGAAGCTTGATGGGCTCCCTCATGCTTAGCTATGCAACATCCAAATGCTCGAATGAGTCACGGTGTATTTGTAGGATTTTTCTGTTCTATTAAAGTCCAAGACATGATACAGCATCTCCATTTCTCATTTCTGTAGGAATTCCCCTTTCACCTAATAAACAGTCTCTTTTGAGATCTATTGAAGTATTAAAAGCCATAATGGCCTACATCTCACACTGGCTAAGAATCTGATATTGTATTACAGCTGCACCTCTATTAAAATCGATGGTGGCACTAAAGTTAGCATATCTTTGCCAATTTACTCAAGATAACCCATATAAAAATATAGCAGCTAACTGAAAAATGAATGGCTGATCTTTTCAGTTATATATTGAAGGTAATCAGTATTTAACTTTTTTTATGCAGCTAGGTTAATACCTTTAGACAGAAACAACTCCCATCTGAAAAAAGCATGTTTTCCTTTGCAAATTGTATATTCAGAAAATGTGCAGAAACATATGTTGCATATATAAAAAGAAGCATTTTATCTGTCAGCGGTCTAAAAGTCTTGATCCTGCAGTAACCTATTCACAGGCACACAAGGGAATAACCCACATAATTCATAAAGGATGCAGAAAGCAAGTGCCATGACCAAAGGCCCCTGGAAAGCTAAGGAAGTCATCTCTCGCCCGCTTGCAGCAGGCGGGTCACGCAGCGTTAGTCGAAGCGGACGCAGCCCAGCTGCCCGCTCCCTCCCCAGCTCGGCCGTACCGCATGTTCGCGCCCCGCGCCGAGGGCCAGCTTGGGCAGCGGGCCCTGCGCGGTGCCAGCCCCGCTGGCGGGCGGCATGTGGCCGCTCCGCAGGACGGAGGGCACTCCCGCGGGCTGGGCCGAGTGAGCGAGCGGCAGCGAGAGCGCCTGGCCGGGCAGCTTGGTGTCCAGCGCCAGGTACTGCTTCACCTGGTGCCTCTGGCTCTGCTGGATGTGGTATCTGGACTGGTTTTCCAAGTGCGTTTGTACCTGGGAAGGAATGGAAATAATTGCTGAAGTATGAATATTTATACATGTGCTTGTATCAGTATTTATACATGTGCTCACTTTTAAATACTTCCAAACAGTAGATTCAGCTTTAAAAACACTTAGATAGAATTAATAGTATTTTTTTCAGTTTTACACACATATGCATTTTTTTGTTTACCATTTTCCCCTTATACATCAGAACACTCTGAATAATGATAAAGAAAAGCAGAATTAGAAAAAAATAACCGTGATCCTGAGAAAAGATCAGAAATACGTTACACATTTTCCCCAATAAAAAGTGATCTCTCTTGAGATAGTTGCAATCAAATCTACATGCATATATGTACCTAAAATTAAAATTTACTATTTTGTACATGAAATAGTAAATAAATGCACAAAGAGAAATATCATCCAACCAATTCTAAATATCAGCAGCAGCAGACATTCATTCACACTTCAATCCACATTTGTCTCACCTTGTAATAAGTACAGTCACTAAAATGAGGCATTGATGTAGTTTTGGAAGAGTTAAAGCTATAATTCGTAATGACTGCTCACTATCCACAAACTGTGCAGACTACTTGAAGTGCCTCTTGAGGACAGATCACATTTTTAGTGGATTGGGCTTCATAAACTGCGTGGTCATGCCAAAATGGCTGATTGAGTAAGACTTTGGGCCATCCTTTGACTCCAGAGATTGGCAGTTACTACTTCAAACAGATCCCATTTCAGATCAACGTCACATTCCACAACTGCATACACAGACCTTACTGTCAATTCAGCCCTGTGGCTCTCTCCTCTTCCTATGGCATGACTGGTCACAAATGTCTTGCAATAAATTTTTCTCAAGTGGTCTCTGTGTAAGCATGATTAATATTTGTTAAATAATAGCAAGACTTGCTTTGAAGATTTTTTTCTCAAAAAAAATTTAGTCATTTAAACAAACTTCTTTTTGATTCCCTTAAAATAGAGACAGATAGCCATAAAAGCAATTTGTATTTGAAGAAGTTATATTTTTGTACAATATTGCAGTACCTACTTTATTTTTAATCATTAACTATAATTTTAATTACGTTTCTTTAAACTAATTTTTCATTCATATAAAAAGACTAAGCCATGCAGTAATTAATATGAGATTAATTATTTTTATGAAAGCCCTAAAGTTATTAAATAATATTCCATTGAAATATCGATATAAAATCTTAAATACACTGTTTGGATTTTCCCCTGGTTTCTTTTAAGAAGGTAAGCATGATATATAAGGTTGCAAAAATTACATGTGTATTTGGGATATACTTACATCATTATTTGCCTTAACTTCAATTTTTGTGTTAGTTTTAGAAAGTGCATAATGCACTGACAGTTTAAGCTCTGATTTATCATGTGTAAGGATACACACAAAATCATAACAAATAATTCAGATACTTATATACCTATTTAGTCCTTCATGCTTAAACTCATATTGTGAAGTAGATTCTCAAGCATTTTCTTAAATGATAATCCAGTGAAATCTATTGCATGTCAGTTTAATCGTAGTATTATTTTTGGGCAAAATCAAATCTATTAAGGGAAAGTAAATATGGTCCATTGGATGGCTGGAGCAGAGATTCTCTGTGTACCCTCACTTTCTGCTGCTCTTTCAGGAGCATCCATGGACAATTCATGATCATGCTGGACACTGCCCTCACTGACTGAATCCACACAGTGACACCACCCAGAGCCTTGCAGTGCCTAAACTGATGAAGATCTCTTTCCAGCAGAGCAGAACTCTGCAATCAACAGCTTCAAAAACACAGATTATTTATGAGTCATAAATGGGAGTGGGATCAACAACCGATTCATTTACTGCTTTTCACCCCTACTAATTTTTATCTTAAATGAAGCTGTTGAACCCTTTGTAACGAGCAATGAATTTCTGCCCTAGAATTTCTACAGGCCTACCTGAAGCATAAAACCAAGAATATCGTATACCTTCAAGTTAAATGGGAAACATAAGAAAGTTGCAGTGTCCAAAATCTATACTACCTTGTTTTAAAATTGTTTTTAATAAGGAATTTTTATAGGTCTACAAGAAAGCTGTGGAGAAGTCAATGGTTTGCTTTATTTTTTCCTCTGGCCCCAGATTGCCAGTGGCAGACCAAAATCTCTGTGCATCCTGTCTTCTTAGTGAACCACCACAGAGCCAGCACACTGGACAAAGGGAAGATCTGTGAAAGACATTCAGCTAACTTCTGATTAGGTTAAAAATAGTTTATCAGATGTGCTTATTTATTATGATAATCTTTCAGTGGTTATATCCTGTCCTGAACTTACACAGGTAGAAAAAGAATTAAAGCTTTGCTGACAGAATCTATGTTGCTGTGCTTTTGAAAACCTCTCCACTCCTTTAGTGTGCCAGTTACAGTCATTACAAAGCAGAATCTTTGAGGTTAAAAATGGATCTATGCCCTGATTTTCATCTGTATATATTCTAAATAAGTCTTAGTACTCACTGCTAAAATAAAGCACTTTTTAAAATCAAACCACAATGTCAAGACAAAGCAGAATGAGAAGCCTATTTTTATAATCATATTTTTAATGTACCATAAAAGTGGAGTGGGGGGAAGGGAAATTCATACTGTGAGAAAGGAATATTGAAATTGCAAGTCAAGCTCTCTAAATGCAGAACTTATTTTCAAAACTGTGCATGTAATATGTGTGAACTAGGAGTAAAAGCTGAAATCCTCATAATTCTTTAAAATCAGATAGTCCAGTGTCTCACGCAGAGTATGACTGATTTATTGTCCTTTGGGATGTTGCATGATTTCTGTTATCTTTTATCAGTGGTGTGAAGGTAAGTTTCAACATAGACTTTCTGAATATTGCAGATGACTTTAACTCTTTCAAGCAAGTATTCCCAAAATTGCAAATGTTAAACTTTGACTTGATTTTGAGCTTCATTTTAATGATGCACAAGGAGCAGTTAAGCACTGGCACACATTGCCCCAAGAGGCTGTGTAATCTCCATCCTTGGAGATTTCCAACACTCTTCTGGACAAGGCCCTGAGAACCTGAAGAAGCAAAGGAAATCTGAAAAGAGACAGGGAAATTTGAATTGATAGTCTAAGTATAGAAAATCTGAATAACCATTATCAAGTCTGGTGAGGAAAAAAAAAGGATGATGATGGGTTAGAAGTTCAGTGAAATAAATGCAAAAAGCAGAAGATCTGAAAGACCAGTTCCACATAAAGTAATTTCACAAGCAAAATAACCAAGATCAACATGCACTTAGCTGCATAGAGATCTTAATCATGTGAATGTTTTAGATCCACAAAACACAATGCTTCTCAAAAAAAAAAAAAAAAAAATATGGGAGGGGGAAAAAGAAAGATTTTCCAGAGTAGAAGAATTTTTATTTTCCCAATAATCCTAGTGTGGTATCCTCCAGTAGTGCTGGGAGACCGATTTTTCAATTCAGAATCTTTTGAGCAATTCCCATAATCTCTGACATTTCACGAGAGCCTATGTGGAATTTTAAGATTCAGATGTTGATGCTGATGCACCTTTTACTGCCATAACAGTCTGAATATAGGGTTACTTTATTTTTTCTTTTGTCTCTGTGGTTCAATGAATATTTAATCCTTTGTTTAAAGCAGAAAAGCATGAAGGAAGACCCTGAAGCAGCTTTCAGGATAGCACATCCAATAATCTGGCACAACTGTGGAATCTGGATTCTCATCTCTGACAGAAATTAAGATGTGTGATTTGATAAAGCATATCTTCTAGCTCTCAGCAGACCATTTTCTAGTAAATGTCTCTCTGCCATCCTATTGTTTTGTGAGATGGATGACCTTGCTTGTTGGTATATCTGATTTCTAGGAATCTCTAGCAAAATATTTGGCTAAGCACTCAGTGACCACCTTGTGATACAGAGCCTGACTCAGTCAAACCTCAGACACCAACCAGGATTTAGTGTTGTTCTACTGGTACATCTGCTCTAGCCTGTAGTATAGCTGCTTGTCTGACCCTTCCTGCCAAGTGCTCCCGATATCACATGTGCAAAGTGTAACAAGGTGATGAATTTGTGCAGATGAAGTGCTGGTTCTCCTCCTAAACATTCTCTTGCAGTAGCTGTAGCCATGCACTTTAAATGCTAATTATTCCAGGTTGTTTGAAGAATGAAGGACAGCATAAAATCTAACAGTTAACAGATTATCCACTCCCTTCTAGGCATTGTTTTTGTTTAATATCTGGTTTTCCTAAACACAGTGACTTTAAAGTCTACTCAAAACCAGAAGCTTCAATCATGAAGGGAATCAAAAGCATCCAACACAAATACAAGTACTATAACTCCACCAGTTCCACAAAGCTGAAATAGAAATTAAAACTTTGAGATGGATTTTGTTACCTAGAAAAATATCCAAATCTGCAGGAAACTGACTGAACCTATTTCTATTTTATATCTCACTGACATGCCAGTTCTGGAAAAAAGAACATAACAGCCTTTCAGAGTTACAGATGCATATTCAGACTTCTTCAATTGCTCTTTCTAATTTGAGCACACATCATCATGTTGTAACACTGCAGCACAGTTGTGCAACATCTTTTCTCATATTCACACTAAGTTTGCTTTCATTTCCAATATGTTGCACAATGACATAGCTAGACTTTCGGTAGTTTATTTACATAAACTGTAGTTTCACAATTTGCTGGTGGGATTTTTCTTCTGCTAGTAAAAGAATATATAGCATGTCAAAATTAAGAAAAATACCTATTTTTGGGGACCTAAAGAAGGAATGAACAATGCCACTGATATTCCATTCAGCAGCAGTGCTACATCTTTCTTGGTGTTCCACTAAGAGCAAGCAACTGACATCTGTATTCCCAGGCTGCTCAGCCCAACATTATTCCCAAGAGAAATGATAGGAAAACTGAAAAGAGATTCAATTAATAAATTATTAAAAGATAGGAATATAATTAATGCTAGTCAACATAGTTCTGTGCAAAATAAGCCTTGTCAAACAAATCTACTTCTGCTCTTTGATGAGATTTTAAGTTAGGTTGCCAAAGGTAACGATGTAGGTATAATACACTTCAACTTTTGTGTGCCTTCTGACTTAGTATCACTCAATATTCTAATTAAAAATATAGCACTGCACAGTATCAATAAAGCATGTTTTAACTGGATTAAGCATTGGCTAAGCAGCGTGCATAAGAAAGTGATCAGCAAAGGCTTGGCATCAGAAAGAGAGGCTGTTCAGTCTTGTATTACTCAATTTTACCATCAGTGATTTGGGACTAATGAAAATATAAACTGAAAAGCATATAAATATGTTTAGACTAGTGTTCCCAGCCAGAGTAATACAAATCTGCATATACTGGAAGGAAGATTTTACATTGAAGTAAGCACCTCAAGCAATGACTTTAAGGAATTTGGGGTCATAACGAGCCAGCAACTCAGCAGGAGTGTCCCACTGATGCTAGAGGAAGAAAGGAAAAATGGCATAAAGAGGGTAGTGAATAGTACCCTGGCTTTACTCTGCTTTTATTTATGGCTCAGGAGAGCCTAAAAATATTCTACCCTAAATATTTTTGAAACACTGTTGAAAAGTAGAAAGTATGTATGTGGGGGTTGTATTGCATATGCAGAAAAGAACTATGATAGTCATTGAAGACTGAGAAAAGGATATTTCAATGAAAGTTTAAAAAAAGCTCAGTTATGTTCTTGTTGAAAGCTTGTGAAAAAAATTGTGAAATTCATGGGACGTGCTGAGTGTGAAAGGGAGCACAAAAAGCATGTTAAGAGCCACTGGCCACAAGTTGAATTGAGATATAGCAGAAATTGTGTGCATAAACAGTGAAGCACTCAAAAGGAAGTGCTCTAACTACTGTTTTCTTCAAAGAAAGGATGGATGACTTTCTGGGAGAGACAGAATATCCAAATCCAAGGTATACTTTTATCAAACATATTCATGGACTCAAAGCTGAGTACTAAAGTGATAACTGAATGCAATACAAAAGGCTGTGTTTTTAGAGAAATTAGGATGAGGGGTCTAATAACTCTTGTTGTGTTTAGATTTTATGGGATTTTGGACCTGAGAGCTGGCTATTTTAATGGCAACCTTTGGTATAAATTGACTAAATTTAATAAATGCTTAAACCTCGGCTGCAAAATAATATGCTTAAGGATGATCATAATATACTGGACAGAACTCAGCAGACTTCACTAAAGTTTGCCATTTATGCTGGGCATTAATTTGTTTCAGTGCTTTTAATAGCTTTTGAAGAAAAATTTTTCACCCTGATAAGACTGCATCATTTATCATCAATCCTGAACACAACACCTCTCTGCAAATGAGTGATGGGGCTTCATGTTCTTTTCAGCCACTGTACTAGAAAATAAGCATTTAATTATCCACTCTTAATTATTAAAATGTTCTGTAAGTACCCAGAAATTTTAATTCCATTTTAAGATAAGAAACACAGTCACAACACAGACTATTTTTGCTTTGTATCTGAGGACTTTCAAATGTATTTTAAGGGTTAGGGAAAAAAAGCATTTTTAGTTATGAAATAATCCTTTTTAACATCTATTACAAATGAATATCTGTTGTTTGTTTCTCCTGCTCTCTTTATTAAACTTTTTGAGGAAAGACTATTTGTAAAATTATTTCATAATAAAATGAAAATTCAATTTAACTTAGGAATTATACACTTCTGTTCTATCCTAAAGACTATCACCAAATACTGTAGCTGTTCACTTTAATGTTTAGTTTATAAAAGCATGTGTGATTATGCCAATTAATTACTTAAGCTAAACACAGTAATTAATTTTTAAATGAGAATATTTTCCTATAGGAACTTTGATCTGACTAGATGAGACCTTCCATTAATATGCATGAAGAAAGAATGCAAAAACATCTAGTCTGGAAACTTACAGCTGTGTTTAGTTGATGCCTTACAGTAGCTTTCAAGTTAAGAAAAAAATTCTCATGTGACTCTAATGCACTATTTTTCATCTTATTTAACCTTTGACATCATATTCATCATGAACTTGTGAATATTCTTTCAAGGGTGAAGGGACTGAAGAAGAAACATTTAGAACTTCATTGACAAATACCATGTCTTCAACAATGACTACTTATTGTGTATTTTGGTATCTCAACACCTAAAAATAGCTGATAAATGTGGGGTAGGGTGGGAGTAATTGGAAATTCTCCATCACACTTCCAAGTATTATGAAAAGCAAGAGGAATGTGGGAGCAAAACAACTGCAAAACAGCCTTTTCAGACATCAGTGCTGGGTAAGAAAACTTTCTTTGCACAGCATAGGTAGCAGAATAGTGTTTTTCTCCAGAGGAGAAAGGCAGCAGAGCTCTCAGGGCTGTGGCTAATAGAAGCTAGATCTTACAGCTAACCATTTCCTGACAAATCCCCATGCAGGCACTGGGATTTTGATAACATTTCCCCATTGTGGTATTCTCTAGCACTCACTGAACATTGATGGAGCTCAGTCCTTTCAGGTATTCCTCTGTGCTAACCTCCTTGTGCAATCAGAAATGAGTTGGGGACGCCAACTACCTGCACTGAGCAACTACAGAGACATTATCAAAGAGAGCACTTCCATTTGCACCCGTGTACCTGAGACACTCTTGGCTTCTTAATTGAACTCCTGCAGTTAAGATACACACAGCTCTGATGGCTCCTTATCCATCACCAGCTTGACTTCTGAAGAAAGGATCCCTAAGGTCTTAAGGCCAGCTTGTCATGTTTTAAAATAACAATGAGACTCGATGACTTTGTGGTCTTCACTGGTAGAAAAGAATCAAGTTTTTAACATTGCACTATAAAAACATCCTATAAAGTTAAGCAAAGCAAACTACAGGAAGTATTTTTACAAAACCATCCCTTTGATTTAACTTGGGATTTAAGCTGAAAATCTAAACTGTGAATAAAACCAACCCCTACAGGTAATAGGCCACACAAGCATAACAATGGTCCACAATCAAATTAAGAAACTCCAGCTAATATCCTTACTTTGACTCTGCACGGTGACCCTGTCCATGCTCTCACTGATTCATGAAATCTGCAAATATAATAAATCTGCCCAGTTCCTCTGTATTGTTGGTGTTATTACAAGATAGTGGATATGACTCTTGCATTTCAATGATGTAAAGAAACTTTTTGTATGGCTAGTTACATTTAAAGAGCTAGGTCCTGATACCTTTATTTAACTACTTGTCTCTGGCTCCAGAAGTTATTCAAATTAGGTCAGCTACTAAACTGCTTTTAAATGGAGAAGAGTGTACAGCAAACAGATTCAAGGAAAATCAGTTTTGAATATAGAAAGCACAATCATCTCCTTTTAAATTAAAAATGTTAGTGTCAGTGAATTCCCATCAGTGTGGGTTGTTCAGTCCTTGCAGGAGAAACAAAACAGCAACATTAAAAGTTCTGTATTTTGTCAATTCCAATGACTAGCACATACCCATAGAAATTACAGCATGGGAAATCTGTAGCCAGAATGATGTGTTTTATTCAGCAGTTCCAGATTTTCTGGTAGGTATCATACATCTAAAAGAATTCTACTTCAAAATATAGGACTCATGTAACACAGTCTAATAGACAATAAGGAAAAATCTTGCAGACACAAAAGCTTATATTTTAATTTCAGTATTTTTAGCCACTTAACTTTCAATGAAAGCACTCAGAGAAGACAAAATATTACTGTATTATGAACACTCATATAGTCTATTTTCTTATCCATCTGTAAAGTCTGTAATATATGTCTGACATTGGAGAAATGGTATGTGTAACAATAATTTCAAAATACTTTGGACTTTCTTTGATTTCCATTTTTTTTTCATGTGGCAGCTATATTTTTTTTTCAATTTTGTTTCACTTTAAACTTTAAGAAAGGTGTCAGCCTTAAAAAGTATGAAGAGGTATCATGAAAAAACATCATTGTGGGAACAATGACAAAATAATTTTGTCCTTGCTTGCTGTACATTTTCTCTGGCTCCCCAGGTGAGCAGACACTATCTTTTGGGTTTAAGTGATGGCAGTTGTATCCCTCTTGTTCAGGTACCTCCAGCAAAACAGTCCTTGAAGCCAGATCTGAACGGTTTATTTTCCTGGTGCACAAAGATATGGACATCAGCTAGAAAAGTACTGATGGTAAAACTATGAAGAGTGGGAAACAGTACTTTCACATTTGAGTATGTATCTGAGGGAGGGGTTGGTCTTTTTGTCCTTACTTCCTCATTCCTTTGGACTCTGTAGTTTTGGCAGTGCGAGCTGAAGAATATTCCAAAGCCTGAACGCAGTAAACCGACCTCTGGTGTGCTAGTCTCCCACAAAAATGAAGTTAAATAAGTTTTGTGATTTTGGATAAAGTCACTGGGTTTGCTGTTTCTAATATGAAAGATTCATGAGTGTATGCCAAAGGGACTGCATCAACATCCTCAACCAAAAAAAAGCCTTTTGGTTGCAAAGCATGGTCAGTTTGTTAAAAGCGGTAACAATTTCACCACCAGATGACAGCACTGCTTGTTACTACCCCTTTTTTGTATGTTTCAGTCCTCCCTCATTTTGAAAACAAACTGTGAAGAAATATGCACCCCCCCCCCAGCCTATGCACTGCAAGAACAGAAGGAATAAAACCAGTGCCATAAGGTGGTTTGGTGAGACAGTCACATCAGGGAAGCTAATCTGTAGGACAAGGTATTTTAAGCCTGTGAAGGGTTATAGCTTCTGTAAAGGCACAGACAAAACTGGCTTTCTCAGAACTGGGAAATGTGCTTTCTATTCCTATTTCCTCAGTCTCAGAATG